>CM070024.1:24767107-24824828 GCA_036247105.1 Cirrhinus mrigala
ACTAGCATGTCGCTAGCAGTTTTTTTAGCATGACTATCATGTCGCTAGCATGTTTCTAGCATGATTAGCAAAGTTGCTAGCATGTTTCTGGTTGCTAGCCAAAGATAGATAGATGAGTTTGAATGAGTTTGAATGGATTAGAAATACAGTACATAGAAGGGTTGAAGTTTGATTGAGGCTCAAAGGATTCTGGGAGTTTTGACAGTTGGAATTTGAAAAGTGCTGGCTCATTTGAACATTCCGTCAATGTAAGTCTATGGGATTTTTCCCAGTTTTAAACGTCATTTTTAGGAAAACCGTAAGTCCGATCAGTTAGAAAAGATATAGCAACTCGAGTCAGATCAGTTTGAAAATCCGGGCTGAGTTTGGAGTTTGAAGAGTTAAAGCTCTAGGAGGAGTAGCAGTCAGAAATTTTAGTCTCAGAAGAAGAATAATAATAATAAGTTTAAATAGCATATCAGTAAGTTGGCTTTCTCAAGCCAACTTAATAATAATAACTGGAAGTTTAAATAGCAGATCAGTAAGTTGGCTTTCTCAAGCCAACTTAATAACTAGATAAAAAAGTTCGTCAAGACAAACTTTAAGTTGGCTTGAGAAAGCCGGACCAGAAAGTTTTAAAAAGTTTTAAAAGTTTTAAAAGTTTAAGAAGTTTTAAAAAGTTGCATTTGGATAGGTTTTAGTCTGAAATAGTTTGAAGTTTAAAGTAGTTTTAAAAGGTTAAAGTTTGAATGCAGTCTCTCAGACAGATATATAGATAGATAGACAGATAGAAATATAGATAGATAGATAATAGATAAATTTGCTAACATGTTTCTAGCATGTTGTTAGAATGTTTCTAGCATGATTAGCAAGTAGTTAGAATGTTGCTAGCATGTTTCTGGCATGATTAGCAAGTTGCTAGCATGTTTCTAGCATGATTAGCAAGTTGCTAGCATGTTTCTAGCATGATTAGCAAGTTGTTAGCATGTTGCTAGCATGATTAGCATGTTGCTAGCATGTTTCTAGCATGATTAGCAAGTTGTTAGCATGTTGCTAGCATGTTTCTAGCATGATTAGCATGTTGCTAGCATGTTGCTAGCATGTTTCTAGCATGATTAGCAAGTTGCTAGCATGTTTATAGCATGATTAGCAAGTTGCTAGCATGTTTCTAACATGATTAGCAAGTTGTTAGCATGTTGCTAGCATAATTAGCAAGTTGTTAGCATGTTTCTAGCATGTTTCTAGCATGATTAGCAAGTTGTTAGCATGTTTCTAGCATGATTAGCAAGTTGCTAGCATGTTTCTAACATGATTAGTAAGTTGCTAGCATGTTTCTAGCATGATTAGCAAGTTGTTAGCATGTTGCTAGCATGATTAGCAAGTTGTTAACATGTTTCTAGCATGATTAGCAAGTTGTTAGCATGTTTCTAGCATGATTGTTAGCATGTTTCTAGCATGATTAGCAAGTTGCTAGCATGTTTCTAGCATGATTAGCAAGTTGTTAGCATGTTGCTAGCATGATTAGCAAGTTGCTAGCATGTTTCTAACATGATTAGCAAGTTGCTAGCATGTTTCTAGCATGATTAGCAAGTTGTTAGCATGTTGCTAGCATGATTATCAAGTTGTTAACATGTTTCTAGCATGATTAGCAAGTTGTTAGCATGTTTCTAGCATGATTAGCAAGTTGCTAGCATGTTTCTAGCATGATTAGCAAGTTGTTAGCATGTTTCTAGCATGATTAGCAAGGTGCTAGCATGTTTTTAGCATGATTAGCAAGTTGTTAGCATGTTGCTAGCATGTTTCTAGCATGATTAGCAAGTTGCTAGCATGTTTCTGGTTGCTAGCCATAGATAGATAGATAGATAGATAGTAAAGTTTAGATAGATAGATAGATAGATAGATAGATAGATAGATAGATAGATAGATGAGTTTGAATGAGTTTAAATGGATTAGAAATACAGTACATAGAAGGGAGGTTTGATTGAGGCTCAAAGGATTCTGGGGATTTTGACAGTTGGAGTTTAAAAAGTGCTGGCTCATTTGAACATTCCGTCAATGTAAGTCTATGGGATTTTTCCCAAATTTAATCGCCATTTTTAGGAAAACCGTAAGTCCGATCAGTTAGAAAAGATATAGCAACTAACTTCAGATCAGTTTAAAGATCTGGACTGAGTTTGGAGTTTGTAGATTTAAAGCTCTAGGAGGAGTTAGAGTTGATAATTTTAGTCTCAGAAGAAGAAGAATAATAATAATAAGTTTAAGTAGCATTTCAGTAAGTTGGCTTTCTCAAGCCAACTTAATAATAATAATAACTGGAAGTTTAAATAGCAGATCAGTAAGTTGGCTTTCTCAAGCCAACTTAATAATAATAATAACTGGAAGTTTAAATAGCAGATCAGTAAGTTGGCTTTCTCAAGCCAACTTAATAAACTATATTGCAAATTTGATCGTTTAATGGCACTTAATGTATCTTAATACATTAAGCCATATCAAGTGTTAATGGTTTTCTACGGGAGGAAAACGCTTAACGAGAGACTTTGCGCATTGCGTTCATTTTCTGCTGTTTTGTGGCCACGGATTTATGGGTCTTGTTTTTATCTCCTACAGATGACTTGCAGGACCCTATACGTTATGCTCAATTAGTCTTAATCGTTTAGCCACCACAGCTTCTTGTCTCCATTGGCAACACGCACGATTTGTGTGGATTGCAAGCAAGTACTGCTCACTGCAGAGCCGAATGGCCTCCAGCTCCCCTCTCTGGATGTCCAGCTCCACCTCTGTGTGAACTAATGGGTGGAGTTATGTTTAGGATAGGGTAAGGGGTAGGTTTAGGGTGTGGTTAGGTGTCTATCTCCACCCATTGCCTCCAGCGAGGGGGAGCTAGAGCTCTAGCTCCTCCCATTTGGCTCTGCAGCGAGCACCCTCTCATTGCAAGTGACGTCGCAGGTAGCTGAGAGTGCAAGTGACGATTGCAAGTGACATTGTATTTTAGTTTCTTTTTTCTTGAGTGGGAGCGTGGGAGTGTGGGAGCGGCCATTTGTAAATTTAATGTGTCTGGCTTCTGGTCTCATCTGCGTCCAGCTACGTTTATCTGTACAAAACAGCTCGTTTTGCTGCTTGATATTGCAAATTGGTGTGTCTTACCATATTATTTTAATGTATTATCTTAATTATGAACACAATAGTTTGTAGTGCAACTTTACCGTTTACGGCACTTCAATATTATTCTGGCTATTTCTCTATGGCAGATTATGAACAGGAAGTCTACATTGCCATTGAAAACTAAGGTGGATAACACTATGCCTAATTTTGGGTTAGAGTTAAGGTTAGGGTCATCAGTGAAAATAGGTAAATAAATGTCAAAGCAGGCTGCTGTGCAACTCCATGCAAACACAGCGGTGTTTCATTTATGAATGAACATGCTTTTTGTTTATGAATGAACATGTTTTTAAATGAATCTAGTGAGTCAATGATTTAATTAAACCACTCATAAAGACAGTCACTTGCTTCATTCCTGAATGAATCAGCCATTCAAAGGAATCAATTAAATGAATGATTCAGTGATAAAATCAATGACTTGTTGCCACCTACTTGCAGTTTTAGTTTCATTTTACAGTATAATTTCAGTTATTTAAATCATTGAAAAATTCTTTATTCAAAATGTAATATTAAAAGATTAAAGTCAACATTAAATTATGAATTAAATTGCACTCATGCCACCTCTGTGCCTTATTAAATGTCTGAAAATACACCTACAAGCTACTTTTGTTTTCTTCTGTGCCACCTCTGCAGTACAATTAATTTTGTTAATACTGATTTCAGTTGATTGGTAACTTATTCTACTTATTCTTATCCTATTGTTTTAATTAGAAATTTTAAAAAGCAGGTAAATATATATATATATATATATATATATATATATATATATATATATATATATATATATATATATATTTTTTTTTTTTTTTTTTTTTTTTTTTTTTATTTGAAATAAAGATGACATACTTTTAATATATATATATTTAAATGCCATTATACAGATTTAAAAAAAAAAAAAAAAAAAAATGTTTGTGTAAATCACAAGTGCTCCTAAAAAGAAAAGTAAGCGTGGAGCTCTGGTACGTCTGGCCAATGTCAGACCAAGAGCGGAACATCTATATCATCTTAGACTATAACATCTAAGAAGTATCGGCCAGGCATAGCCAGATATCTTCAGTCAGTGCATTATTTTCTAGCTCATCAAATATCTCAGTCGGCTCACTACCAGAGGTCAATGCTGCACTTATCTGATTGCGCATACCCACTTACTCATCTCTTTGCAACCCACCAGAGAGAAGGTGACTCATCTCAGCGACATCTGTGGTTTTCGGGTAAGTTTTCGCTTGTGGTAAATTAGAAAAACATCTTATTTTGATAATTCAGTGACACTCAATTCAGTATATCCATACAGAGGAGGGCTGGTGACAAGTATACATTGATGTGACCTGACAAACTCAACCTGAACAGAGAAGAAGACAGACCAAATGAGGATAATTAACTAGACACACCCGAACCTAATGGTACAATCAGACACAAATAGGAAACTAGGTCAAGGAACTAAACTAAGCAGGAAAACACTGAAAACAAAGTCCAAACTTGTGACATTGATACTGCTTTCATTTAAATGGTGATGTGTTGGGATTTTGAAATTTGCATATTCATATAAGAGGTTATGCATTATAAATTAATTATGAAATGTTTCATGAATTATTCTGCATTATTAATTCCTAAGAATACATTTTGTACTGTGCTTGTGTTCCTTTTGGTCAGCTGTATGCAATCTTTAATTTAGCTCTAATCAGCACTGCCTGTGTGTAGGATGATTATTTCAGAACAAGAAGTCAAAATTTTTAGATCTCTAGACGCCTCTGTCTAAACTGGTATGTCCTGTTTAACCTGGGCTCCAGGGGTGATAGACCACAGGATATCATTAGTATATCTTTTAGACAGTGACGAGTTGGTGTGGACGTGACCGACATCTGCAGACGTTGTGTACCCACACTGTAAAAAATTTCCCCGTAAAAAAACGGTAATCTACTGGCAGCTGTGGTTGCCAGCATCTTACTGTAAAATTACGGTGTGCTACTATTTTTGAAATTAACAGCAAAATGCCGTTTTGTCATCTACAGTATACAACTGTAATTTAGCAGCATATATCTGTTAAATTACATACTAGGTCACGTATCAGGACATTACCCCCTTTTTTTGGTTTTAGCTCACCTGTGTCTTTGCTGTCACTTCTTCTTTTTCTCTCTGGCTCCTCATCTCTGATTAGGTGCGCCTAGATCTCTTTCTCTAGATTTAATCTCCTCAGATTTGTAAGACTTATATGATTGATACAATTCATAGATTTCTTAGATTTGTACTAACTTGTTTGATTATAGATTGATTAAGAACAACTTTGATCGAGTTTGAGTTATGCAGTTTATTTGTGAAATGATTGGAATGAACATTCTTATTGAAACTTAATTTTAACTTATGATTATTTGAGTTATGATTATTTCTGTTACTCATTTGCATTTCTGAAACCTTTTGAATAAATTTATAACTTCTGCAATTCACCCATCTGACATGGATTCGATTTTGCATCAAATGGTAACAACAGTACAGTTTCCTATTATTCTAACTGAATTAATTGAAACAATGCGAGAATCTGATGTGAAAGATGGCACATATTTATTAAGGTTAAGAAAAATTGCTTATTTATTAACAGAGTGGGAAATTACCTCTGTTTTGTTATATACAGCAACTAATTTCTTTCGCTTTCCAGTCACAGAGCTCTTTATTTTGAATATTATTTTGCAATTTTTAATAATTTATGTAAATACTTTTTTTTTTTTTGCATTGAAAAAAGACTGATTAATTACAGTTCAGTTATACATTATAATCAGCAAAAATCTGTGTCGGCAGGTCACACTTACCAAAAAAAAAAAAACGAAATCAGAATCATCCAAGAAAAGTGCAATCGGTGCATCTCAAATAAAAATTGTTCTGTGATTTCAGGAGCAACAGAAATGAACTCTCCACAACAGAGGCAACAGATGGGAAGTGCCAATATTTCAAACTTTCTGAAGGGAGCTGCTTACAGAGAAGTAGGAAATACAGATAAACTGAATTCATATGCATTTTTACACAATATATTCAGAGGTGCACATCTGTTTTCAGCCTGGTTTCAGCACATGGAGATTTGGTTTGGTTCTCACACTGCACATCGTGTGACCCATTAAATATAATAATATTAAAAAAAATTAATAATTATTTTTAAATAAAATAATAAATAAAAATAAAGTTAGTAACAAAACGAAGTGTTAATACTATTATAATATAGTAATATTTACTTGTATCATGACTGACTCCAGTTTAGATGGTTTCATGTTGGAATTACATCAGGTGATCTCTTCTTGACCTCCTGAGAACAAACTGATCTCGTGGCGTGACGGTAGTGCGCCTGACTCCACCTCAGAAGGTTGTATGTTCAAATCATGTTGGGGTCAGGTGATCTGTTTTTGATCTTCTGAGTATGAAGGCTTATGTCCTAAGTGTTCCTTTAGCCCTGTAAAATGACTGATTTGCATAGTGTATTAAAGCACTTAAGCTTGAAACACCAAATAATTTTTCTGCTATCTTGTGGTGCAACGGTAGAGTTTCTGGCTCCAAATCAAGTTGAGGTCAGGCAATCTGTTTCTGACCTCCTGAATATGAAGATTAACGTCAAAAGTGTTCCTTGAGCACTATATATTTACTGATTTGCATTTTGTAGCAAGAAGGAAAGAAGGGGGAAGGAGGAAAAATGAGAAAAAAATAGAGAAAAATTAAGAAATTGAGAAAAAATGAAGTGAAATGAGAGTTAATATTGAGTCGGCTGCCCTATAGAAACTATAGGACACACATTTTACATTATTAGTTTGAGAAATATGTCCATACATAACTCTTTGCTGTAGTATTGCATGGGGCATTGTGGATCCAAAGGTTGCAGGTGCGATCCCCGACTGTAGCAGGCAACTCTAACTGAAATATTACGAATCATTTAATTAATCACTTATCAATTGATAAAAATAGGATAGTGGCTTATTATGAATGTCATACAGTCAAATACTGTATATGTACTTAGTGTATATAAGTGAATATTTATGTAACAATTATATAGATAATTTACTTAATTTACATAGCAATGCAAGAAACTTTTCTATCAGTTAGTTGCACAAGTGGACGCCTACACATGTATGTTTTGTTTTGACTAAAATGTATAAAAATGTATTACTATATTCACATGTATGTATTGTATGTATGTATGTATGTATGTGTTTTACATTGCTTGAGAAAAAATACCAAATTCATTAATACAATCTAATTTAAAAATTAAAGGAATTAGAATTGAAAGTATGTAATTCTCTTAGCTCTCTTAGTGACTGTTTGCAATAAATAAAGATAAAGGCCTTGCTGTTCAAATATATTACAAATTTATTACAAAATATACATCTTTTTTTAATCTCTTTCTCTCTCACACACTCAGTAAGCATATCACAAATACAAATAAACGGAAGAATTACATACAGTGTCCTCCACAAATAATGGCACACTTGGTAAATATGAGCAAAGGCAGCTATAAAAATAAATCTGCATTGTTTATCCTTTTGATCTTTCATTAAAAAAAAAATCACAAAATCCTTATCTTTCACTGAAGTAAATAGATAAAAAGCGGGGTGAAAATCTCATTATGAAATAAATGTTTTTCTCTAGTTCACATTGGCCACAATAATTTCCCAAGATAACAGCTCTGAATTTTCTCCTATAATCCCTGGTGAGTTTGGAGAACACCTAACAAGAGTTCAGAGACCATTCTCTCATACAGAATCTCTCCAGATCCTTCAGATTCCCAGTTCCATGTTGGTGCTTCTCCTCTTCAGTTCACCCCACTCATTTTCTAAAGGGCTCAGGTCAGGGAACTGGGATGGCCATGGCAGAAGCTTCATTTTGTCCTCAGTGACACATTTTTGTGTTTGTTTTGGATATTTTTCCTGATGGAATATCTAAACATGGACCATTATAAGATTTCTAACAGTGGCAGTCAGGTTTCGATTTTTTTTATCTCTTGTTTGACAGAATCTATGATGCCATGTATCTAAATAAGATGTCCAGGATCTCTGGCAGAAAAATAGGGCCAGAATATTAGAGATCCAGCGGTTTATTTAAATGTGGGCATGGGGTACTTTTTATCCCTGTTTGCACCAAACCCATGTTGAGTGTTTGCTGCCAAAAAGCTCATGTTTTAGTTTCATCTGACCATAGAAGCCAGTCCCATTTGAAGTTCTAGTCGTATCTGACAACTAAATATTCTGGAGATTGTTTTTGGATGAGCAAGCAGGATTTCTCTTGAAACCCTCCTAAACAACATGTGGTGATGTAGAGGCTATTTGAATTTTAATTAATTTATTTTTTTTATTTTTTTATTTTTTCAGGTCTTCTGGCCCCAAGACTTAACTAATCTCTGCAATTCTCCAGCTGTAATCCTTGGAGAGTCTTTGGCCACTCAAAGTCTTTTCCTCACCATCCATTATGATGATATAGACACACATCCTCTTCTAGGCAGATTTGTAACCTTCAGTTCAATCTTCAGTTGATTGGAATTTCTTAATTATTGCCCTGATGGTGGAAATGGGGATTTTCAATGCTTTAGCTCTTTTCTTAAAGCCAATTTATATTTTGTGAATCTCAGCAATCTTGTTCTGCACATTAAAACAATGTTCTTTGGCTTTATTCTTTGTGATGGACAATTAAGGGAATTTGGCCGTTGTGTTCCTCATATTTAAAATCCTGTGCAACAGGAAGTTATGGCTGGACAGTTTCATGCTTCTAGCTCCACCCTGGTGTGCTAAAAAATGTAAATATGAATGGGAATATATTTCAGAGATATTTTACTTATAAGAATTTCTAGGGGTGCCAATAATTGTGACTAACGTGAACTAGAGAAAAACATTTATTTCATAATGAGATTTTCCCTCCAATTTCCATTGTTTTACTCAAATGAAAGGTTAGAATTTTGTGAATTTTTTGAATGAAAGATCAGAAGGATAAACAATGCGGATTTATTTCCACAGCTGCCTTTGCTCATATTTACCAAGGCTGCCAATATTTGAAAGAAAGAAAGAAAATGCAAAAAGTAATAAAGGTAGAAGATTCTGGTCAACTGGTAAAAAAAAAAATATACAAAAAACAAAATCAACACACCTTGCAAGGCTCACACAAAAAAAAAAAACAGTATTACACAGTGTGCTGTTTTTGTTATGTTGATTTTTTAAAAATGGCCTGTTAGACCTGTTAAATGGGATGAAAGGGGGCCAGCAGGAGCAATCTGTTTGGATGCATTGACTGGTGGGGTCAAAGACACATACACAAGTGGGTCACCGGCAGGGCTGAGGCTGGAGACAGCAGGCAAAGGGGCAGAGGTAGGTGGAGATGCCTGCTGAGGGAACAATTGACCATATGCACGGATTACTTCCTTGTTTTAGACAAGCCAGCTCAATAATTTCCGGTCAAATGTACTGTGCAGTAATAGGAGTGTCCTTTGCTTGTTTTCTCTACATAATCCATTCACAATTCGAAGAAAACTTTTGTTTGTCTAAGAGGACCAAACATCCATGTATACCGTTTCAAAAATGACAAACGCAAGTGTAAAAAAATTATGTCACCCTTACAGGCTGTTTGTGTCTGAGCTTATTTATTTATTTTAATGACTTTTTGCGCTTGCCATACTATATACTTCACCGACGTAAAAGTACTAAAATTTATACTAGTAATTTTATAATAAATCAAAAAGCAAGACATGAAAAAACTATGGGAGTTGAAATGGCAGCTGCAGCCAATGAATAATCCTCTACCGCCATCTTCTGGTTATAAGGGTAATTTCATTTCATTTTCATCTTAAAAAGTCATTGTTTTCTGTGAAAAAGCATTTTTCATGTCGTCTTCAATGTGCTGTACAATATATGAAACATAATTAACAATATAAAAAGTACCAACAAATAAATAAAACTCATAAAATAGAAATACAAGCATGCAAGATAAACCATAAAAGTGAATCTTCTAAGTGAATTTTACTGCACAGCTGTAGAGTTAAAAAATAATAAAGGCTTTAAAATATTACAAGATTTTAAAAATGTGGTCATGACTATGAAGTCAAGTTATTGATTATCAAGAATACTATTAAGATGTTGTTGAAGAGAAGCATCTCTAGCTTGCTAACGTTAGATTAAACAGTTATGACAGTGTTTAGCTGTCAGCATTTAAATGTACAGCTATGTGTCTATGTACTCTCCTGGGATTACCAGGCTCAGAATCTAAATTACATGTTGTTAAATAATATGAAACTGAGTGTTCATGCCGCTATCATTATTTACGATGTTGCAATTATTATTTTTCTCAGTTTCTGATAAGAACGAGGCAGGAGAACAGTCTCAGGAGTCTCCACCTATATATAGCACATATAAAATGAGCTACACCGGAAATTTACGAGCTGGCTTATCATTATGCGGAAGTTCTAAAGAACTCTCCATGGATATGGTCAATTGCCTCTGAGCTGGCAACCTTGGGCAGACAGACTGCAGAGAATGGGTTTGCTGGGCTGGAGCGGCAGACTTCCTCTTGACCACTGCTTGTCCTGCTGTACTTTGAGGCAAGTGGTACTGATGTTGAGGGCCAGGCTGTGGTGTTGCAGCAGTGGGGCGTACCTGATGGGAGAGGTACAGGAGCAACAGGAATGGAGGCAGGCAAGTTGACCCCTTGCAGCAGAATATTACATCCCCATCTCTTTAGTTGCTTGTTGTGCCACTGAATGAAAGTTGTTTGATTAACATCAAACAACTGCTGAGTAGAGCTCTGCATGACTGCACCATTACCCAGCTGTCTGATCTTGCTGTAGTCTCTGAGAATTAGAGTCCATCTAGTCAGTGCATATTTACCCTGTTTTTTTGGACTTTTATGGATGTCACAGAGTTTTACAAAAATGCACTCTACAAGATGACAGCAGTCTGGCCACTGGGCAGGGGATCCTGTCAATCCTAGGACGCAACGTGTCATGCTCTCCACACCTGCCGTAAATTCAGGTTTCTTTTTCGAGCACCTGAAGCGTCCTGTTGTCAGACGTGACTGGTGCTGTGCAGAGTACGCCACACGATGCTGGTCATATGGTAGAAGGTTCTGCCACAGAGTTATGATGGTACTGGCCTGCTGGGAGTTAAGTGTTTGTCCAGTTTCATTTCTCAGTCCCACCAAGTACTATGCCAGGCTGTGCACTCTGTCCATCCCTGGGATACAGCGCTCATCCACAGCCTGGTAAATACATGAATATATAAAAATAAAATAAAAACAATGTCACAGGCAGAAAAATAGCACATCTTTCGCACTGTTTGCATGTCAAAAAAAAAAAAAAAAAAAAAAACCTACCAGCTGTTGCTGTGGTGCTGCTGGAGTCATGGCAGGTGGCCCAGAGGGGCATGTAGTTGGAGTAGTGGCAGGAGAGGCTGAGACAATGGAAAAGTAAGGAGGAGCAGAAGCTAGGCTGGTGGGGCCAGAGGGTGCAGTGGTGTGCTCATTTGCAACCTGTTAAATGTAATAATAAAAAAATAATAATACTAATGAAATAAACATCAAAATAATACAACTACAAGCAAGACAATCACACCACTGATACAACATGTCACAAAAGACTTGCCAGTTGTTGTTGTGTCTGGAAAATGTAATACTCTTTTAAAAACACATTTTTATGAAATGGATTTTAATTAGACCTTATCTTTTGCATTATGCTTTTATTCATTTATTTTTTCTTTAGATTTCTTTTAATTGTCTTTCATCTCTGTCTATTCCATGATTTTATTGTGTATTTTTTGTGATTTGAAAATGTGTGTTTTTTTTAAGTGATATACAAATACATTTTTATTATATTATTATTATACAGTAATGATGATGATGATGATGATTATTATTACACAATAATAATAATAATTGTAATACAATAAAAGTCCAATTTTTCCAGAGCACAGTATGATTAAAAAAAAAAAAAGTGACATACTAATTACCAGTTGTTGCTCAAGTGCAGCTGTAGCAATATAAGATTCAGGCCCTGAAGGTCCAGCAGTGGTCTAGAGAGAGGAGGGAGTTGGAATGACGGCTGAGCTGGTGGTGGCAGGTGATGGACCAGAGGATGGGTCCAGTAACCCAACGGGTGGGGCCAAACCAGAATTTTGTGCTTCCTCTGTGCCTACATCTTCCAGCATCTGGCCCACCCTGTCTGGCGGTATAGGTAATCTACACCTATCAGCTCCTCTGGGACAGACAAGAAAATAGAAAAGAGGAAAATGTACTTTTCAGAAAAAAGATCATTCTGTTTTTGGATATAAAAAATAACCTCCTGATGGAAAGCATAATCTAACCAGTGTAAACAGCAGGTGGCTGAAAAGAGGGGACAAGCTTCTGTTGTAAACTTTTTCTTAGAAACCAGGAGACGTTTTGGATATCTTGAAGCAGAAGTTTCTCTTTATTCAGAAACTAGCTGTGTGTCACTGCAGTCATCAAAAGTTGTCTGACAAAAGCTCAGCACAGAAGAGTATATAGGTTTCAAGAGGGAGGAGTACATAGAGGTGAAATCAGTCTAAACAAAGTATGCAAATGTGGTACAGGAAATCAGCCTAGTAAAAGATTTTTCCCAGCCTTGATCTATTTAGAATACAAGTGTCATTCAAATGCATAGGTGCTTAAACAAAAGGCACAATTGAACCTTGAGCTTAGAATTCACACTTAACTTGGGAAACCTGCCAGATGTTCAGGAACTGCATAAAGGCAAAAGGTTACTGTCTCAGGGCCTGGGCTGCCTGCTCTTAGAGATCACAAAATGCATAGCTTTTTCAGTTCATGCTCTTATATTGGAACCTATGTTTAACCTTTTATAAATTTGTAATACAACAATTCCTCCTTTGAGAGTTCTAAAAAAAACTCTCATAAAATACAAATTTAGACACTAAGGAAAAAATTCTATGTTGATTGTCTGTAGTGATGAACGGCATGCTGACATAGAAACAAACATGCTTCTAGGGTCCGTGAAGTTCTTATGGGTAATAGTCTTTTCTGGTTGGAACTGTCATTTCCTTCAGGGCCAATAATGGTGCAGGCTCCCCCTTGCGTTGGAAGAATGTAATCCAAGGCCAATCTGTTCTGTAAGATCATTGTAGCTTCATACACAGGTGAGGGGGTCGATGTGTATGGGTCTCGGGACAGCCGTCAAGGGGTATCTGCAAAGAGTAAGAAAGAAAACAACAGACGACAGAGCAGTATTTGTTGTAAAAGACTGCAAACAATAGAGTTGTATCCTCTGTTCAATCTGAGTCTAGTCTTCTTGTTCCTTCTTTCCCTAGTTCTTAATTCCCGTGACACCTAAAGAACAGTGAGGTAAGGATAGACTAGTGGATGGGGAAGGTCTTCACCTCAGGGTTGGCCCCCGAAGCCTGTTGCATTCGGTTCTTCCCTGGGCTCCTCACTGGTCTGTGTGTTCTATCCTATCCCTGTAGATGGGGGAACAACTTTACAGTGTGACGCATGAGTCCAGGTTTTCCTTCCCTGACACAAGACTGCAGCTGCTGTAATCAACATCACTTGATGTGGTCTGTGCCACTTTAAGCTCTGACGTTTTGTTTCTGAATGACTTTATCATGACCCACTGACCTGGGATGATTGTGTGTCCACCTTCTGGTGGATTCTGCCAGTACGACTCAACTCTTTCTCTGGAACTCTGTACCGCCTTTGTAAGGTTTTCACAGTAAGTGATCAGGGCATCTGAAACAATGTGCACATCAGCACTTCTAAGATTACTCACACCTGGCAACTGCATTGGGCGTCCTGTAATAATCTCATGAGAACTTAGACCTACTAATCTGTTAGGTGATGCTCTCATACTACACAGTACTGCTGGCAGCGCTTCGGCCCATAATACTCCTTCCTGATGCATTTTGCGTAGCCTGGCTTTGATTGATCTGTTTGCACGTTCGACTTGCCCTGATGCATGTGGCCTGTAAGGACAGTGAAGATTCCACTTAATTTTCAACATTTTAGACACTTCCTTGACTACCTGTCCTGTGAAGTGGGTACCTTGATCTGAGTCAATGCTATCTGGTAATCCCCATCTAGGAATGAAATCAGTGACAAGACATTTAGCAGTATGTGCAGCTGTGGCACGCCCTGTTGGATAAGCTTTTATCCATCTTGAGAACTTGCCTATTACTATCAAAACGTCAGTATTTCCCTTACAAGGAGGCAATGATATGTAATCAACTTGCAGGTGACGAAATGGTCCTGGTGGAGCTGGGGTATGTGTTGCTGCTGTAGTTGCTGCTGGCACATCATTATTTTTTTGACATGTAACGCATCTTGACTTTCTAAATTTTGGATTCCACCATTGATTTGAAAACCTGTGATTCATTATTGCTGGACCACTGTGACCCAAACTGTGTATTTGTTGAGCCAAATATGGCAGCAGTGATTCGGGAGCAATATACTTTCCTCCTTTGGTCCAGCAACCAGATGAATCCACTGTGGCTCCTTTGTCTAACCATGTCCATGCTTCATATAAAGGAACGTCTTTGTACAGATCAGTGATTGATTCAGGAGGCAGAATTGTCTTCTGTGCTGTACTACCTGAACATACCTGTACATTTGCATATGAACAAGCCTGTTTAGCAGCTACATCAGCAAGAGCATTACCTTTAGCTTCCGTAGTATTAGTTGTGAGATGTGCTTTCACTTTGATCACAGCTAATTTCTTTGGAAGTTTCATGGAAAACATTAGATCTTTCACTAATACAGCATGCTTGATGGGGGATCCAGCAGAAGTTAAAAACTGTCTACCTTGCCAAATGATATCAAAATCATGAATTACCCCAAAAGCATACCTGGAATCAGTGTAGATATTTGCAATTGATCCTGATGCTAGTGTGCATGCTCTAGTTAAGGCTACTAGTTCTGCAGCTTGAGCTGAAAAATGATCTGGAAGACGACCTGAAGCTACCACTTCAGTGGTAGAAGTTACTGCATAACCTGCTCGTCTGTTACCTTCAATAACTTGAGCTGAACCATCAACAAACAACTCCAATTCTGCATTATCTAGGGGAGTTTCTGTTATTTCACTTGTAGGTGTGTATGTAAGCGTAACACAACCATGAGCCATTTCTCCTTCATCCTCTAAGACAACTTCAGTCATTGCAGACATCATACACGAGGATGGGTTTGTGACTGGCACACGCTGTAAAACAACGTTCGGGGCTGTGAGGGTTGTTAACCAATTTCCCCAACGAGAGGATGTGACAGAAGTGACTTTTGCTTGATTCATTAGTGCGGACACTGCATGAGGGCATCTTACATTTACAGTCTGTCCTAACACCATTCCTGATAAAGCCTGAAGAGCTAGATGAACTGCCTGTACTGTTCTGATACATGGGCCCATACCTTGAGCGACTATGTCAAGTTTACCAGAATAGTAATGAATTGGGCGTAAATTGCCACCATTATCTTGCATTAGACATGCAGTCATAAAGCCTAAGTGTTCATGAACATAAAGCATCAGACTGTGCAATTCCTAATGCTGGCGCTTGACATAGTGCTCTCTTCAAATCATTGAAAGCTTTGAGATTAATTTCTTCCACACAAACTGTATTGGAATCTCTATCCTGACCTTTCAACAAGTCATAGAGTGGCGAGCAATCGAGGCATAGTCTTCAATCCAAGGTCTACAGTAATCTGCTGTTCCTAAAAATGATCTGAGTGTTTTAATGGTATTAGGCAGAGGTATTGCTTTGACTGAAGCGGCTCGATCCTGTGTAATGGATCTATTTCCTGTACCAATTGTTTGACCCAGAAATGTGACTTGATTTTTAGCAATTTGAGCTTTGTGAAAGCTACATTTGTGTCTTTTTTTCTGCAAATAGTCCAACAATGCTGCCAATTCAGTTTGATGTACCTCATGATCTGTTGAGGCAAACAAAATATCATCAACATATTGAATCACAGTGGACTGTTTGACTGGACATTCTGGGTCACACAAATCACGTCTGAGAGCCTGATGGTATATGGTCGGGGAATTTTAAAATCCCTGTGGCAAACGTGTCCACTGGTATTGCTCATAGTCAACTGTGAAAGCTAACCATGGCTGGCTGTCAGAGTGCAAGGGTACAGAAAAGAATCCATTAGACATATCAATTACTGAAAAAACCTTACAATCTAATGGTAAGCCATTACAAATTGTAGATGGATCTGCTACTAGGGGGGTGATTTTTTCAATATGTTTACTGGCTACTCTGTAGTCTATTGTGAGTCTCCATGTCCCATTAGCTTTCTTGATGGGCCATATGGGTGAATTACAGGGACTGTTGGTTTTAACAAGCACTCCTTGCTTCAGCAATTTTTTCTACAATAGGTTTAACTCCCTGTATAGCTTCCTTACTGATCGGATATTGTTTGGTAACAGGAGGTTTGGTTCCTGTTAATTTGGCTGGTTCTACACCTGTGAGAAGCCCGCAAACATCCTTGTCTTTAGCCCAAATTGGATGATTCTTTAAGAAAGCATACTCAGGAGTGATTGCATTACTGGTAGAAACTTGTGCTGAAGCAATTTTTATGCTAGCAGATTCTAAAGACATGTCTAATGTTAGATGTACTTGTCTCAGTAGATCCATGCCTAGAATTGCACCTGTATTTAATGGAGCGCACAACAATTTTGTAGTCAGAGTTTTCGGGCCTAATTGTACCTCTATGGGCGGGGTTTCATACAAAACAGAATCTTCACCTACTACACCAGTTAAACAAAGTTTAGTTTTCTTGTACGGAATGTTTAAATCTTTAGCCAATTTTGTAGGAAATACTGTGATTTCTGCACCTGTATCAAGCAAAAAGTAAATTCTTTTCTCTTGTATGTTACCTTTCACAAAACTTTTTTTTGTCATTGTGATGTATTACAGGGGAAATGCAGTTACTCACAGCCCCAACAATTAGTTTTTTACCTGCTCTTTTTGTGCTCTTGCCTGAACGAGCTGTCCTAACGTTTCACTGGACACTAGCGGAACTACTTCGGGGTTGTAGGCGGGCTGAGAAGGAGCAGAATTATGCGTAGCATTTCTTCTATTATCTTGCAACTTCTTCCTACACTCTTTCTCCCAATGTCCTAATTTTCTACAATAACTGCATTTCCCTTCTTTTTTAGACCATCTCTTGTCTTGATTTGTTGTGTTAAACGTAGCTGCTGCTACTCTCACTTTTGCCTTAACATCAGCATTTCTTTCCCAAGTAGCTAATGTGTCTAGGTTATTTCTGAGAGTTTTGTTAGACCAAGTTAGATCTAGGAATGGCAAAGCTTTTCTGTACTCAGCTGCAAGGCCATCTGACCAGATGCGGACTAGGGGTCCCTTGTCATCTAGCACACTTTCAGGATCATCAACTATTCCACTGTAAGTTACAGCTGACTGGCAAAACTTTTCAGTGTATTCACTCACAGTTTCCTCTTTCCTTTGTATACAGTTAGTGATTCTGGACCAGTCTATTTTGGGTCCCATGATATTCTTTAGAATTTTCAAAACACCTGC
Source organism: Cirrhinus mrigala (assembly GCA_036247105.1). Lineage (NCBI taxonomy): Eukaryota > Metazoa > Chordata > Actinopteri > Cypriniformes > Cyprinidae > Cirrhinus > Cirrhinus mrigala. The sequence goes on from CM070024.1 coordinate 24,784,744, forward strand.
TCTCAAATCTGCTTTACTGGCATGTTGTAGTTCAGAAGTAACAGCAGACTCAAAACTGTTGAATTCAGATTCAGTTAGAATTTGTGACATCAGCTTTGTGACTTAGAGACGCATTTTGCTAATCAATGCTCTTCTAAATTCAGAAAAAATTGTGCATGCTGAGGGTAAGCTCTGGGACAATCTCTCTATATCTTTAGGTCCTAACATTTTTGCAATTGCTTGAACCTGGACAACAGTAGAGTTGGGAGGAACACATTCCCTCAATTCCCTGAGATCTTCTCTTAGCACCACATACCTTCACTCAATCTACAGGCACGTCAGTTACTGATTGGATGGCTACATCTGTTTCAAAGAAAGTTTGTAAGTCAGGATAAATGTTATCAGGCTGACTAACTTCCATATCAGTTTTTTCTAAAGCTTTGTTGTGGTTCAATTTTTTAGTCAAAGCGGATATTCTAGCCCGGAGCTCTTTGTTCTGTTCCTCTAGCTCTGAGTTACGCTGAGACTGTTGTGTAGCTAGCGCTGAACCAAATTCTCTGTGGCAGCAGATAATGCCTTTCACATTGTTCTTACGAATACATGCTCCAAGTACTTTTTTACACTCATCTATAGACCAAGTCTTGTCTGGATGGATCTCATATTTCTTAGTTAATTCTTGTCTCACTTTTTCATTTACTATTAGGTTCATGTGCACTCCTAACAGTGATTTGAATTCACTATCTGACCACAAAGGAGTTGTGAGACCACCCTTTTCAGTTGTGGGGATCAGCCTAGCGTTCTTTCTAACCATTTTGTGAGTTTCTTTTTTACCACACGATCACAACACTAAAACTTCTCTGATCAACAGAGGGTACACTTGTTAACACAGATCAACTATTGTTAACCTTTCCTGAATTAACAGAGGACAACACAAACTACTAGCACTTTACCCTAATCTTCTCTGCCTAAACAGAGGGTAACAGATATTAGCACTTTATGCTAATATTCTCTGCCTGAACAGAGGATAAACAATTCATCTCTGCCGAAACAGAGGATAACAACTTTTAGCACTTAATGCTAAGCTTCCCTGCCTGAAACAGAGGATAACAGATATTAGCACATAATGCTAATCTTCCCTGCCCTGAAACAGAGGATAAACAATTTTAGCACGTAATGCTAACCTTCCCTGCCTGAAACAGAGGATAAACGATTTTAGCACGTAATGCTAAACTTCCCTGCCTGAAACAGAGGATAACTTTCATTTCTAAAAAAAAATTTTTAGAGGATAACTTAACCAAGTTAACCAAACCCTGCAGCTGTCTGTTAACTCTTCTCTGACGGCGCAAAGGATAACAAATTTGTACTGGTTTTTAACGGTTCTTTTGGATAGAGTGACGCTCACCAACCCTTGGTACAGAAAAATTCAGTCAGGAATAAAGTGAGATCTTTGCTGAGCTTGAAGTTTCAATCTGGATTCAGGTGAGGAGCTCTATCTGGGTCACGGCACCAAAACTGTTGTAAACTTTTTCTTAGAAACCAGGAAACGTTTTGGATATCTTGAAGCAGAAGTTTCTCTTTATTCAGAAACTAGCTGTGCGTCGCTGCAGTCATCAAAAGTCATCTGACAAAAGCTCAGCACAAAAGAGTTTATAGGTTTCAAGGGGGAGAAGTACATAGAGGTGGAATCAGTCTAAACAAAGTATGCAAATGTGGTACAGGAAATCAGCCTAGTAAAAGATTTTTCCCAGCCTTGATCTATTTAGAATACAAGTGTCATTCAAATGCATAGGTGCTTAAACAAAAGGCACAATTGAACCTTGAGCTTAGAATTCACACTTAACTTGGGAAACCTGCCAGATGTTCAGGAACTGCATAAAGGCAAAAGGTTACTGTCTCAGGGCCTGGGCTGCTTGCTCTTAGAGATCACAATATACATAACTTTTTCAGTTCATGCTCTTATATTGGAACTTATGTTTAACCTTTCATAAATTTGTAATACAACTCTTCCTTCCAAGCACCTTGACACTGTAGTTGTTGACACAGTGAACAAGGTCGCCTGAGTAGCTGAGCAGTGATGGAGGCCTGACTGCCAGAGATGCAGCTTCACAGTCCTGGTTCCATCCTGGAAATTCAGGCTGTTGGCACTGGCTCTTTAAGATAGTACAAATATGTTCAGTATTGTTAGGTTAACTTGTGTTTGGTTCTTTGACAGACTGTATCAGTGTTTCCAGGATAATAATAACAATAATAATAATAATAATAATAATAAATAATAAAAATAAATAATAACAATAATTATAATGATAACAATAACAATACTACTACTAGTAGTAGTACTACTTCTACTAATAATGATAATAACATGTTTAACTGCAAATAAGTAATTTTGCTGATAAATAAAAAGTGATTCATACTGACCTGGAATGATCCTGTTCAGATACAAGTGCAACGATTCAAGTGATGTGGATCATCTTGCACATCTGTAGTTTGGCAAGACTATGTCCTCCTTGGTAGTGGTGCCAGTTACAGTGTACAGGAGGATATCTGGTTCATCCTGAATGCACTGCACATGCTTCTGCTGGATTTGCCAGATGTGCTGCATTCTCTCATGGTCCAAGAGAGGGACACCAAGATAATCTCTGCCCTTTATCCCCATGAGCTCATTAAGAAGCTGTTCAATCGTTATGATCGTCTGCCGCTCCCCTCTTGTCCGCCTCCTGCAGTGCAACGCCAGTTCCTTCTTGGTGATCTGCTGGTCCACCAGTTTTTCCGTGATCCCAGAAACACCTTCTCGTTTCAACTGTTCCCTCTTAGCTTGACTCAGCAAGGCAACATCTCCACACCAGCATTGCTGTACCTGCAGATGAGATCAGCTATGGTGTCAAGAGCAGGACCCTCCTGCGGGGTCAGGACACTGATCAGAATTTGGCCCACCTCACAGATGTAAGCCACAAGTCGGTCGCCTTGGCAAGGCCTGACTATTATAATGACGTCATTTCCTGTTTGCTGTTGCCGCACGCTTTGAGTTTGAGCTTGTCAAGTTAATTTACTATCATCTATTTTCTAATTTAAAATAAATTTGATACACCATCATTTGACTGGTCCCACAGCACAGCCATCAACACCCTGCCCCTCCATCCCCCCTACTGTTTCTCAACCTGCCCTTAAGATCTGTGAAGGTGATGTTTGCAAAGTCTTCAGGAAGCAGAAGATAAGGAAAGCCAAAGGCCCAGACAGTGTCTCTCCAGCCTGCCTTAAAGCCTGTGCTGTCCAGCTATTATCCATCTTCACATTGATCTTCAACAGATCTCTGGAGCTGTGTATAGTCCCATCCTGCTTTAAATGTTCCACCATCATCCCTGTACCCAAGAAACCAAAAACCACAGGACTTAATGACTACAGACCTGCTGCTTTAACATCTGTGGTCATAAAGTCATTTGAGAGACTGGTGTTGGCCTACTTGAAGGACATTACTGGACCCTTGCTGGACCCCCTGCAGTTTGCTTACCGAGCAAACAGGTCTGTGGATGATGCAGTCAATATGGGATTGCACTACATCCTTCACCATCTGGACAAACCAGGGACCTATGCAAGGATCTTGTTTGTGGACTTCAGCTCTGCTTTCAACACCATCATTCCAGATATCCTACAGATTAAACTGTCACAGCTCTTTGTACCCACCTCCATCTGTCAGTGGATCACCAACTTCCTGACAGACAGACAGCAGCTAGTGAGGCTGGGAAACTCACATCCAGCACCCGCACCATCAGCACTGGAGCTCCCCAGGGTTGCGTTCTCTCCCCACTGCTCTTCCCTCTCTACACAAATGACTGCACCTCTAAAGACCCCTCTGTCAAACTTCTGAAGTTTGCAGATGACACCACAGTCATCGGTCTCATCCGGGATGGCGACGAATCTGCTTACAGACAGGATATTGAGCAGCTGTCTCTCAGGTGCAGTCACAACAATCTGGAGCTTAATACGCTCAAAACTGTAGAGATGACAGTGGACTTCCGGAGAAAGCCCCCTGCACTCTCCCCTCTCACCATCATGAACAGCACTGTGGCTGCAGTGGACTCATTCAAGTTCCTAGGAACTAACATCTCCCAGGACCTGAAGTGGGACATTCACACTGACTCAATTGTGAAAAAAGCCCAGCAGAGGTTGTACTTTCTTCGTCAACTGAAAAAGTTCAATCTACAACAGGCACTATTGACACAGTTTTACTCTGCTGTCACTGAGTCTGTTCTGTGCTCTTCTATAACTGTCTGGTTTGGCGCAGCCAGTAAATCAGATATACGAAGACTGCAACGGACTGTTAGGACAGCAGAAAGAATCATTGGTGTGCACCTGCCCAACCTTCAGGACTTGTACATCTCCAGAGTGAAGAAACGGGCAGGAAACATCATCCAAGACCCCTCTCACCCCGGACACAACCTGTTTGCACTTCTCCCCTCAGGCAGACGCTACAGATCCCTGAGCACTAAAACATCTAGACATAAAAATAGCTTTTTCCCAAATGCCATCTCCAGCTTAAACAGATAAACATAAATCATCACCTGGGTTCTACAATTCATTTCTGTATTTCTTTCTCCATTTCTAATTATTGACTCCTTGTGTAGTATTATTATGTAAACTTCTGTAGTATTTTTATGTAAATACACATGCACATCTCTTATTTATAGCTGTATATAGAGGAATAATGCACAAATCTGTACATAAATCTTCTGTTCTAGATTCATACATTATTATTTATTCTAAGTTTTTTATTTTATTTAAATGTTTTTTCTCTGTTCTCATGTCAGATATGTATGTATGTATGTACCAGGAGCACCTTAAAAAACCACAACAAATTCCTCGTGTGTTTGCGCACACTTGGCGAATAAAGCTAATTCTAATTCTGATTCTGATTCTGAATTTTGTTTCTTTTAATGTGTGAATATACCCCATGTTTTATTTTACAACTAAAAACTATCCTTGTTATCAATAGTTTTATTTTGATTTCCCAAGTCCGCTACTAACTTATAGCCCGTTAGCACCGCCAGCGTGGTTGCCGCGAATCTTGCTTTACACTTTATTCACTCACATTGCAATTGTTTGTTCACTTGCCTTGTTACTTGCTTTAATGGCGAATTTGTGTCTACCTTTGAGTGCAGGTGAGGACACGTTCGAGCGCAGCTCGAGCTCGAGGTCATGGAGAAGCTGTCCGAGCTGAGAGAGCGGAGAGCCTTCTTGACATGATCTTCCCATGTCGCCTTCACTCTGGCGCTGGGACACCACAGGCCCTGGGTGCAGCAAAACTCCACCGAATCCTTTGCGCTCTCCAAGCGTTTCGTTGTGCAAAGACTTTGACTGCAGCTTAATGTCGATGTTGCGAGTATGTGCATTCTTGATACTTAGAAGAGCTAAACTGGACAGTCTTTCTTGTAACATTGTGCTCCGGAGAAATGTCTTGATTACTTAAAATTTTTAAAACGAACTGTAAATTTAATGGCAAAATCTGGTGATAAGTCGTCAGTGAACCGCTAAAGCGTTTGCCATTGAAACAGTCACTGTCAAAGAAATATATTTCTCTTAAATCAGTAACTGATTAACAAAACTAAAGGAAAAAAAAAGTACTGAGTTTTTTCAAGGCGAAAAGCCGTTTTCTTTATTTTGTAAAAGCTTTACAGTTTTCTTTATCAAAATACAATACATTTAAAGAAACATAAAAGTTACAATGCTCCATTTTAAATAGTCCGTTGTTGCATTCAGCGTGACCAGTGCCTCACTGTGCTGTTATAGTCTTTGTGAAGGATAATGTTGTGGATAATTTGTTGTGAGAGAAGGGAATAAAATAGCCTATTTTGTGTTTATAATGTTTGTAAACATTTTGATTTAGGCTACCGGTATTTTAGCCTATATTATTTCTGAATTAATTATTAGATGCAGTCATGTGACGTATGTTTTTCCTCTCAAAACGCAATTTTATACAAGTAGCGTGTTTTAATTATGCGGCAAACATTTTAAATATATTGGAAAATACTTTAATGTCTTTAAAGCATTGAAAATTCTTCTTTTCTTTAAAACTTTAACCAAAATCTAGAAAATATGATGCTGTAATTGGCTATGACTAAGCACAAGATATGTTAACCAGATCAAGACTGTGTTTTTTTCTTTTGAGTAGCCTAAAGAAAACCCCGTACTTCATTATTATTATTACTATTATTATTATTATTATTATTATATTCGTTCCCTCATCTTACTAAGTCGTACAAAAGCCATTATCAAATTGTGACCTGGATTAGTGATGGGAAGTTCGGATCATTTTACCGACTCGGACCTTTGAGTCTCGTTCAGAAATGAACAAATGTTTTTTTGAGTCATTTCGTTCATTTTAGCAAAACATAATTAAAATGTTACATGTGACAGCCCAATAAGCTTAACCAATTAAGTCTGAGCCAAAAAAAGAATTGATTAGTTCATCTCTCGAGTCTTCGGGTTCGAGTCGTTCATTCATCACGTGACAGCCCCATAAGCTTAACCTATGCAATCTGAGCCGAAAAGAGTATTTATTAGTTCATCTCTCGAGTCTTCGGGTTTGAGTCGTTCGTTCATCACGTGACAGCCCCATAAGCTTAACCTATGCAGTCTAAGCCGAAAAGAGATTTGATTAGTTCATCTCTCGAGTCTTCGGGTTCGAGTCGTTCGTTCATCACGTGACAGCCCCATAAGATGAACGAACGACTCCAAAAACCCAAAGACTCGAAACAGGTGAAGAGCATGCAAGTGAAAAATATGCAAAAAACGGCAGTTTGCGACAAATTTCCCCTGCAACAATATTCGGGCTATATACCTGTGCGTTATGGAGGACTTCTAGTCATATGTGAAACAAGTCACCCTCGGCGGGCTGGATTCTGCGCGACTGAATTGTCTTTGAAGTCCTGTTGCCTGTATATGCTCCAGGAAGGCGACAGCGCTCATCCCAGGGCTTCCCGAAGACTGTTCGGCTAAGCCGGTCCACAGCCTCTCTCACTGCGCTGCCATATGACCGGATGGAGGATGCTCCTTTTATGGCGTCTTCCATATGGTCATCATTCCAACGCATCAAGCCCTCAATAAGATAGGCCTGAAAATGCGCATTACTGGCACTGGTTCCTACAAGTTAAATAAACAAAAATGGGTTTTATGTGTCACATATGTACAAGATATGTACTACACATGAGGTGCTATAAAGCTGGTGTAACGCCACGCCAGCAGAGGGAGCCCTCACCCACTGACTGACTGTTGCTGCTCCCTCTGCTGCTTCGCTGGTAGCTTCCTGTTTGGCAGCCATTAAAGGCAGGCCATGCTTAACAGACACTCGCGAAGTATTGTTTTGCTATTGCGGACTCTACCAAGAGTTTTCCCTGTTTTCATTGTTTCGATTTTGTTTCATGGTCATAGTTTTGTCTTTGTTTTCTGCCATAGATTTGCCTAGTTCTTTGCCATTGTTTTGTCTAGTTTCATAGCCTTGTTTATTTGTCACTTTGGACTGCTCACTCCGGTTTTCGACATTCTGCCTGTTTTATTGGATTTACGCTCTCGCCTTGCCCTGGATATTACTGTTTGTTTGGTTATCGACCCTGCCTGTCTTGACTACGATCTGTTAATAAAAGCTCGGAATTGGATCTTACACGCTTCCCAGAGTCCTCATTACAGAATACTTCGCCTCCCAAGGATCCAGCGGCTTTCAGACACAGATCAAACCATGGACCCAGCATCACGACTCTTCTGCCTCTGCCAAGATGAGGGACCCTGCAATCCCACAGTAACCCCCATATCACAGCCTTCTCATGTCAAGCCTACCAAGCCAGAGACTGTTCACGTCATGTCCTCCAAGCCAAAGCCTGCTCAAGTCACGTCTACCAAGCCACAGCCTGTTCACGTCACGTCTGCCAAGCCACAGCCTGCTAACGTCACGTCTGCCAAGCCACAGCCTGCTCACGCCACGTCTGCCAAGCCACAGCCTGCTCACGCCACAGCTGCCAAGCCAAGGTCTGCTAATGTCACGTCTGCCAAGCCACAGCCTGCCCACGCTATACCTGCCGCTCCAAGGCCTGTTCACGTCACGTCTTCAGCTCCAGGGCCTGCTCACGCCATGCCTGCCGCTCCAGGGCCTGCTCACGCCAAGCCTGCCACTCCAGGGCCTGCACCTGTCATGGCCGCCCATCCAGAGTCTGCACCTGTCATGGCCACCCTCCTACAACCAGCTCACAAGATGGCTGCTATCTCCAAGCCAGTTCACAAGATGGCCACCATCCCAGAACCACTCCACAAGATGGTCGCTGTCTCCAAGCTACGCTTCATGATGGCCCACGTGCTGGACTCACCCCTAATGGCGGTATGGGCAGCTAAAATGGCTCTCCCTCACGTCACGGCAGCTACCCCTGATTCAAGTCAAGCTGCAGAGCCAAGTCAAGCCACAGAGCCAAGTCAAGCTTCAGAGCCCGGTCAAGCTTCAGAGTCCGGTCATGCTTCAGAGTCCAGTCAAGCTTCAGAGTTAAGTCAAGCAACAGAGTCAAGTCAAGTTACAGCTGGGTTGTCTATGTTATGTCCAACCACAGCTAATGTCCATGAACCAAGCCAAGTTACAGCAGATCTTCACGAGTCAAGTCAGATTGCTGCTGTCTTCCCTGAACCAAGCCACACCACAGTTGATCTCCATGAGCCAAGTCAAGTTGCTGCTGACGTCCTTAAGCCAGGCCAAGCCACAATTGATCTTCATGAACCAAGTCAGGCCACAGCAGGCCTCCCTGAGTCAAGTCCGGCCACGGCAGGCCTCCCTGAGTCAAGTCCGGCCATGGCAGGCCTCCCTGAGTCAAGTCCGGCCACGGCAGGCCTCCCTGAGTCAATTCAAGAAACTGCTGTCCTGCCAGAACCTAACCAGGTCCCCTCTGATCTCCTAGAGCCTCATCATGTATCAACTGACCCAAACCACGCAGAGCCCACATTCCCAAGCCACAAGTGCACAGCATCCACACCCTCAAGGCCAACAGACATCCCACTATCCACTGTGCTGCCTGTAATGGCCGTTGCCATTTTTAGTGTGTGGGCTGCACACTGTGCTCTAGAGGCCTCATCTGTCCCTGAATCTGCTCCAGAGGCCTCGTCTGTCCCCGAGTCTGCTCTAGAAGCCTCGTCTGTCCACGAGTCTGCTCCAGAGGCCTCGTCTGTCCACGAATCTGCTCCAGAGGCCTTATCAGTCCACAAGTCTGCTCCAGAGGCCTTGTCTGTCCACGAATCTGCTCCAGAGGCCCCGTCTATCCATGAGTCTGCCCCAGAGGCCTCATCTGACCATAAGTCTGCTTCTGATTCCTCGGTTGTCCACGAGTTCGCGCCCATACCTCCTGAGGTGTCAGCTCAAGCTGTGGATCCTCCTAAGGACGTGGCACCCATTTATGAACTCCCTGCCACACCTGCCCAAGCATCTGCGCCCATGCCCCCAGAGGTGTCAGCACAAGCTGTAGATCCTCCTATGGGGGTGGCGTCCTCCTATGAACTCACTCTCTGTCCTGTCACGACCAAGGAGACCTATCACGAACCCTCTGCCTGTCATGTCATGGTCAAGAAGGCCAATCGTGAACTCTCCGCCTGTCATGTCACAGCCAAGAAGGCCTACCATGAACTCTCTGACTGCCATGTCACAGCCAAGAAGGCCTACAATAAACTCTCTGCCTGTCATGCCACGGCCATGGCTACCGGCTCTCCCTGCTCTTGTATTTCACGGTCTGCCATTGCTCCACGGCCTAGGCCTTCCAGTGTTTCACAGTCTGCTACTGCTCCACGGCCCAGGCCCTCCAGTGTTCCACTGTCTGCCATTGCTCCACGGCCCAGGTCCTCCAAGGATCCACTGTCTGCTATTGCTCCACGGCCCAGGACCTCCAGTGTTTCACTGTCTGCCACAGCTCCACGGCCCTGGTCCTCCAAGGTTCTACTGTCTGCCACTGCTCCATGGTCCAGGTCCTCCAGTGCTTCACTGTCTGTCCCTGCTCCACGATCCAGGCCCACTTCCTCTACATGGACCTGGCCCTCCGTCCCACCCCCTGTTTTGCCTCTGTTCCCCCACCCTCCTGGACTGTTGTTGTTTGAGCGCCAGGAGTCGCTCCTGGGGGGGGGGATTCTGTAACGCCACGCCAGCAGAGGGAGCCCTCACCCACTGACTGACTGTTGCTGCTCCCTCTGCTGCTTCGCTGGTAGCTTCCTGTTTGGCAGCCATTAAAGGCAGGCCATGCTTAACAGACACTCGCGAAGTATTGTTTTGCTATTGCGGACTCTACCAAGAGTTTTCCCTGTTATCATTGTTTCGGTTTTGTTTCATGGTCATAGTTTTGTCTTTGTTTTCTGCCATAGTTTTGCCTAGTTCTTTGCCATAGTTTTGTCTAGTTTCATAGCCTTGTTTATTTGTCACTTTGGACTGCTCACTCCGGTTTTCGACATTCTGCCTGTTTTATTGGATTTACGCTCTCGCCTTGCCCTGGATATTACTGTTTGTTTGGTTATCGACCCTGCCTGTCTTGACTACGATCTGTTAATAAAAGCTCGCAACTGGATCTTACACGCTTCCCAGAGTCCTCATTACAGCTGGTTACATGTAGTAGAGTTATGTAATTACATTAGTGCTGGGCAACGATTAATCGCATCCAAAATAAATGTTTTTGTGTAGATAATATGTGTGCGTGTACTGTGTATATTTATTAAATATATTTATATATAACATATATAGAATATAAATATATACACATGTAAATATTTTAAAAACATACACTGTATGTGTGTGTCTTTTTATATACATAATAAATATACACAGTACACACACATGTATTATATAAAAAAGCCTTTTTTGATTAACTACGATTAATTGTTTCCTCACGTTAAATTACATTAAAATTTACTGTCATTATAACAAGAGTTTCTAGCTTTGTCAATGCTTACGACATCAGAAAAGAACTGTAATATTACTGTAGAGTGTGACATTTATTAATGTGACATTACTTTAAAGTAAAGGAAGCAGTTACAGTGCTTATATTTAACAAAAAAAAAAAAAATTTAATCCATATGTATGTAATACCTGGAATAAAACGGTTCAAGTGAAGGTGGAATGACTCCAAGGAAGTAGAGCCACGGGCACACCTGTAGCAGCACAGCTCCACACCGCTGTTCTTCAGTGTCCCCGGCAAGTTTCTTGGTGACCTATTGGGAACACAGCCTAACACAGATGTAATTTTGGCCTTGACCTCATGCAGTCGCCCCAGAACATCCCTGGCGTACACGGCTAACAGCCACACAGGGCAGGTAAAAGGGGAGGCTCAGCGAACACAGGAGGCTGCACAAGGGAGGACCTTGAGAATGGTTTGCAGGCAGTCAGGTACTGCAGAACATGCTGTGTCCATGTCTCACTGTGTTGCTCCATCAGCTTCTTGTAAAGCTGAGTCACACTGTTGCCCAGTGTCCTCTCCCTCATTATCCTCAGCACCCGGTTGTCACATGAGTATCTAAGGAAACAACAGTATAATCACGCAAAAATACTTTGGTTGGTAAAAAAATAAATAAATAACACAAATAAAAGCAACTAATAATGAATGATTGTCATTATGAATTACCTGTATGTCAGCAAAGCTGGAAACTGACTACGGTGGCCCATATCCAGCTGTCCTAAGATGTCCTCGGACCAGGCGGGATACTTCTTTTTGCAGCATTTGCACTCGAGATACTCAGTGGCAAGGTCATACCACCTGTCAATGTCCAAGACCTTGCGCACAGTGCGGTAAGTCCTGCCGCTGTTAGTCCGTGCTTACCACAGTCTGGGCGAACGCAGACGAGAGGAAATAACCACATCTTCAGCGGCATCCATAAAAAAAGGGGCTGACAGAAGAAGAGGTCGGGTGAGGCGGGGTGCTGATTTTGAAGTAAAGGGGGCTGAGGAGGATACCACCAAAGCTTCAGCTGGGACACTAGTTCTGGATTGCCGGTTCACGGGTTGGCCGTAAATAGAGTGTTCCAGATCCACTCATGCTGGAAAGGTGGAAGATGATCTTTCCAGTGACTTGGAAGCTCAGCTGGTGGCAGATAATGCCGAACATCTGGTGTTTTTGCTGTTTCCGCTGATGGAGACGGACCGGCACAGGCCTCTGAGTGAACAGTAACAAAACCAATATAAGGAGGACTGTTGCATTTGATAGTAATATGCCATAGATGCAGCCCACAAACAGCCTGCGAAGCAGTAATTTTGGACAAGTGTTAACAATTACCATGATTCTATTTAGGGATAACAAATAGCAAAGAACACAGTGTACACTTTATTGATATAAGGAATATGGAATTAGCACGGTTCTTTGAGAATGAGGATCAGATGGAATGGGGTAAGGAAAATGAGGTGTGATGAATTCAGTGTAAAGTAATGATGCCCACAGACATGAAGCATGCACACAGATACAGTAAGGAAAAACTGTTCCTCTAATCATTTCCCTGTTATCATTGTTTCGGTTTTGTTTCATGGTCATAGTTTTGTCTTTGTTTTCTGCCATAGTTTTGCCTAGTTCTTTGCCATAGTTTTGTCTAGTTTCATAGCCTTGTTTATTTGTCACTTTGGACTGCTCACTCCGGTTTTCGACATTCTGCCTGTTTTATTGGATTTACGCTCTCGCCTTGCCCTGGATATTACTGTTTGTTTGGTTATCGACCCTGCCTGTCTTGACTACGATCTGTTAATAAAAGCTCGCAACTGGATCTTACACGCTTCCCAGAGTCCTCATTACAGCTGGTTACATGTAGTAGAGTTATGTAATTACATTAGTGCTGGGCAACGATTAATCGCATCCAAAATAAATGTTTTTGTGTAGATAATATGTGTGCGTGTACTGTGTATATTTATTAAATATATTTATATATAACATATATAGAATATAAATATATACACATGTAAATATTTTAAAAACATACACTGTATGTGTGTGTCTTTTTATATACATAATAAATATACACAGTACACACACATGTATTATATAAAAAAGCCTTTTTTGATTAACTACGATTAATTGTTTCCTCACGTTAAATTACATTAAAATTTACTGTCATTATAACAAGAGTTTCTAGCTTTGTCAATGCTTACGACATCAGAAAAGAACTGTAATATTACTGTAGAGTGTGACATTTATTAATGTGACATTACTTTAAAGTAAAGGAAGCAGTTACAGTGCTTATATTTAACAAAAAAAAAAATAATTTAATCCATATGAATGTAATACCTGGAATAAAACGGTTCAAGTGAAGGTGGAATGACTCCAAGGAAGTAGAGCCACGGGCACACCTGTAGCAGCACAGCTCCACACCGCTGTTCTTCAGTGTCCCCGGCAAGTTTCTTGGTGACCTATTGGGAACACAGCCTAACACAGATGTAATTTTGGCCTTGACCTCATGCAGTCGCCCCAGAACATCCCTGGCGTACACGGCTAACAGCCACACAGGGCAGGTAAAAGGGGAGGCTCAGCGAACACAGGAGGCTGCACAAGGGAGGACCTTGAGAATGGTTTGCAGGCAGTCAGGTACTGCAGAACATGCTGTGTCCATGTCTCACTGTGTTGCTCCATCAGCTTCTTGTAAAGCTGAGTCACACTGTTGCCCAGTGTCCTCTCCCTCATTATCCTCAGCACCCGGTTGTCACATGAGTATCTAAGGAAACAACAGTATAATCACGCAAAAATACTTTGGTTGGTAAAAAAATAAATAAATAACACAAATAAAAGCAACTAATAATGAATGATTGTCATTATGAATTACCTGTATGTCAGCAAAGCTGGAAACTGACTACGGTGGCCCATATCCAGCTGTCCTAAGATGTCCTCGGACCAGGCGGGATACTTCTTTTTGCAGCATTTGCACTCGAGATACTCAGTGGCAAGGTCATACCACCTGTCAATGTCCAAGACCTTGCGCACAGTGCGGTAAGTCCTGCCGCTGTTAGTCCGTGCTTACCACAGTCTGGGCGAACGCAGACGAGAGGAAATAACCACATCTTCAGCGGCATCCATAAAAAAAGGGGCTGACAGAAGAAGAGGTCGGGTGAGGCGGGGTGCTGATTTTGAAGTAAAGGGGGCTGAGGAGGATACCACCAAAGCTTCAGCTGGGACACTAGTTCTGGATTGCCGGTTCACGGGTTGGCCGTAAATAGAGTGTTCCAGATCCACTCATGCTGGAAAGGTGGAAGATGATCTTTCCAGTGACTTGGAAGCTCAGCTGGTGGCAGATAATGCCGAACATCTGGTGTTTTTGCTGTTTCCGCTGATGGAGACGGACCGGCACAGGCCTCTGAGTGAACAGTAACAAAACCAATATAAGGAGGACTGTTGCATTTGATAGTAATATGCCATAGATGCAGCCCACAAACAGCCTGCGAAGCAGTAATTTTGGACAAGTGTTAACAATTACCATGATTCTATTTAGGGATAACAAATAGCAAAGAACACAGTGTACACTTTATTGATATAAGGAATATGGAATTAGCACGGTTCTTTGAGAATGAGGATCAGATGGAATGGGGTAAGGAAAATGAGGTGTGATGAATTCAGTGTAAAGTAATGATGCCCACAGACATGAAGCATGCACACAGATACAGTAAGGAAAAACTGTTCCTCTAATCATTAGAACAATGACTTTCCACCATCCTGTCTGCTCAGGGGGAGCTAAAGAGTGAGTGAGAAGAGCAAGCGGTGTGAGAAAGTTATCCGGTGATTGTTTAATGATGGGTGAGTTCAGAAACGCAAAAAAAAAATACACTGACACCTCTGGACATCCTTAAGGTTTTGAAGAAGTGCATTCAAAGAATGCATCCCGCTTGAGGCATGATGTGACATAATTCTGTATTGTAAACAAAAAAATATTTAAAAATGTTGTTTTTCAAAAATGATGCTTCTCAGTGTGTTTTGACAAAACATTCTTATAATATTTGCATTTGTGTCATATGCCACACCTGTATTCAGCTGTGCTTCACATTGTGATGCAGTAAATACCAGCTCCTCATCATCATCTTCACCTTCAGCAGTGGGAATGGAAGTGCCTGAAGCACAAATGTTAGAACTATTACTGTGAACAATACATGGAGACAAACGTGTGCTTACTTACCTGTAGTGAAAAGCTGCCTTCGGGCCAAATGTTTGGCTGGGGGTTCTGCTACCGGAGGAGGTAGAGTGGACTGCAGTAATGGATCTGGAAACAGCAAGTGGACAAGTTTGGCATAACGATAAATTAATACATATAGAACTTCTGTAGAGAAAATTCAGTATTCACACTCGTACTCACAGGGCTTAACTGGTGACATGAGTTCTCTCGCCAGCTGTGAAGGAGACAAATGTTTGCCACGTGCCAACAGCGCTTTCACAGTGGTGGTCTGCTGGACACCAGCTCGGATGGCTGCAGGTGGAGGTGCAGAGGTACTGGAGGCTGCGGGTGAAGCTGCAGATGCACTGGACGTTGCAGGTGGATGTGCAGGCTGACGTCCACAGCAGAACCCTGTCTTTTCAGGACATACGTCTTGAAAATGGCCATGTTGGTGTTGGGCCTGGCATCTGCCTTAACCAGGTACCTGATAAGGACTTAGGCCTCCTTGCTCTGGTCCTCATAAACATCCCCCATGGACCAGCCCTGGAAATCACCAAACTCCACCATCAAGCAGCCCTGATCTCCAGTTGCCCGGGCTTTTGCTTGCATTTCCTGCTTCCTCTCATACTTCTCCACTTCTTTTGCTATCTCTCTGATATGAGAAGTGTACTATAGGAAGAGCTGTTTATTTTCTGACAGGGGGGTTGTCTGCGCTGTCTCTTTGGAAATGGTGAGCACCAAATACACTGCGTACCCCAGAGAGTTTTCCAACAGCCATCTAAATCTCTGGCCCTGGTACTTCCCAAACTGAAGTTTGCAGTGAGCCAGTATTAAAAACTGGTCACTGGGGTCTCCACCGTTTGTGCTGACAAAAGTACTGGCCTCTGCAAGCACCTCCTCCTTGGGCTTGGCCTTTCCGTCTCCACATTTTCAAGGCGCTTTGCCTCTGCTGATGGCACCATGAGGAGTCGGCTTGATGTTGCCGATTGGCGGCGAAAAAACGGGTAAGTGTACATATTCTGAAATGAAAAACAGAAAGAGACTATTACTTCTAGCAATCAAGATGCCTTTACGTTAAATGTGTAATGATAATTTAACAAGCTACACGTAAACCATGTTACTGTGGTAATAAACATGACTATAAACTGGCCTGATGATGAGTTTTCTACAGAGCACAGGAATCCCGGATATATCAAATATGTGAATATGAAGTCTGAAATTTCCTTCTAGTAACGATTCTAGGGGCCCAGGATTGCCGGGGGCCTCAGAGGAGGTCACTAGTATTATTACCAAATATAAGTAATATATATAAGCAGAGCTGGGTAGTAACTGATTACATGTAATCTGGATTACATAATCAGATTCCAAAAATTAAGTACCTGTAATTAGATTAAATTACATTTCAAAATACATGGAATCAGACTACAGTTGCTTTTTATGTATTATATGATTACATATTATTCACACAATAGCAGTAAATTATTCATAATTGAAAGGTTCTTCTTAATTCCACTTTTTCATCTTTTAATTTCGCATTCTGAAATAGCCTACTGCTTATATACATTCAAAAAGTCTTCCAGTTTTGTGGACATTCATAAAAAAGACCAGTCACTAGTCAGGTGGCGACACAGCATTTGACCACTGATTTATAAAAATAATTTCAGTTTCAACATTGCATCAACTACTAATAAACACATTGATTTTTATTAGATTTTTTTATTTGAAATTTTATTTGATTTTTTTTTTTATTTGAATGATGACTCTATAGACTATTTAACCACCTCTAACCAAAGCTTTAGTCTTTCAAACACGTTATAATGCACAAATGATCTTAATTATAATAATTATAATAAAAATTGTTATATTTTTTACGTTTTTTTTTTAAATACATTTTTTTTAATAATATTTTTTAAATAAATATTTTAATGATTAAGTAACAAATCTGCATGTACATTGGTTCTCTGACGTTGGTTATGGTTATGGTCACATAACCAAACACATGAGATGCAGGTAAACAATTATAATATTTCATTTTTTTTAGTAAGTTTTTTATTTTAATTAATTTTAAAATAATTTACTTTAATTTTAATATTTGTTATGGTTGAATTAATTATTAGCTTTCATTAAATTCTCAGGAAGGAGCCCAATCTTTGCGCCCCCGCACGCAAGCGAAAAAGACGCAAAAAACGGCAGTATGCGACAAATTTCCCCTGCAACAATATTCGGGCTATATACCTGTGCGTTATGGAGGACTTTTAGTCACATGTGAAACAAGTCACCCTCGACGGGCTGGATTCGAACCCATGGTCTGCGCGACTGAGTCGTCTTTGAAGTCCCGTTTTGAATCAAATGATTCGCGATCCGATCGGAGCGATTCGAAACAGTGAATCATCACGTTGACGCAATTTCCGTAGTATTGAAAACACGCCCACCATCCCCACATGCTTTTTTTCACAAATCGCCCTGGATATGTCATTATATTGACTGATATTTATTATTTTGTGTATGTTATTATTAAGTATAAGATATGTTTGTGGTTAAATAAAATTAATAAAAATGTTTCAGTAGTTGATTGATTACTTTTTGTATAGTATTTTTACAAAAGCATATTAAACGTTTATGGCTATGATTAAATAAAATTAATAACAATGTTTCTTAAAAAATGTGTTGTTTTTTTGTTTTGTTTTTTTGTGTGAGGGATATAATTGGATTGATATGATTTATCAGATTTAATTTTTCTGATCAAAAGACACTTTAAATGTTCAAATGTAAAATGCTTAAATAAAATGAATACACATAATATATACAGGAAAGATATTATTTATTAAGGAGGATACAGTATTGAGGGGGATATAGGACAATATGAAAGAACGGGCCCATATAATATATACAAAATATGTACAAGGAAAGATATAATTTTTTTGAAGGGGATACAGAACAATATAAAAGAACGGGCCAATGTAATATATATAAAATATGTACAAGGAAAGATATAATTTTTTTGAAGGGGATACAGAACAATATAAAAGAACGGGCCAATGTAATATATATAAAATATGTACAAGGAAAGATATAATTTTTTTGAAGGGGATACAGAACAATATAAAAGAACGGGCCAATGTAATATATACAAAATATGTACAAGGAAAGATATAATTTTTTTGAAGGGGATACAGAACAATAAAAAAGAACGGGCCCATGTAATATATACAAAATATGTACAGGAAAGATATAATTTACTCAGGAGGTTGAGTATTTTGCTGGCGCTGCTCTGCCAACCAGTCATCTAAAGATTTGCCATTTGAGGCACGTGAGCAAAATGTGGCATTACCATATCGGCTATGGCCAAACTCTTTCGTTTTGGGCTGCCCACATTTGCTGCACGTGTTAAAGGTAACCCCTCGCACATACTTCCTCTTATGGACTCCGCTTTCCTTCTCCAGGGCCCGCCGGCGCCTGTTCCTCTGGGTGTAACGGGACAAGGGAGCATCAGACGCAGGAGCAGGCGGAGCTGGGCCTGCACCGGATGTTGACGCACCAGAAGAGGGAAGCACCACAGACACAGTCATGTCTGGGTTAAGGACTAGTGTGCCTAATAACGATCCAGGTGCTGAAATGGGCTGCACAACTCCTGATGCTGTGGGGGCAGGTGCAATGGGGCACTCTGTGGTGGCAGCAGCAGGCCGTCGACCAGGTCGCAGAATGGGCGCCTGTCCTTCTCGATTTGGCGGAAGGATGAATGGATGTTTTGGGCCTGATGTCGATGGCGCTTCATCCATTTTTTCTCTCGGCGGAGGAAGCTGCGTATCGGCCACAGCAATTGGGTCAGGTGAAGTAAGTCCCTGAGCGAGGACACTCATTTCCTGATTTTTCTGCCGCCGCTGAAACCTGAAAATAAATTACTTGTATTATAAATATTTGTTTAGAAGTATTCAGTTAATTTGAAGCAAATAATGTGCCTTGCTTACCACTGAATGAGCGTCTTCTGGTTTAGCTCAAACAGCTGGATCATTGTTTCATCCATCAGCCTGCGACAGTTAAGCACCAGGTCTCGGATGTGGTGGTAGTCCGAAAGGATTTTAGACCACCTGGGGGTGCAGACTCCAGCCTTCTTGGTCGGCGACTTGTGTAAAGCACAAAGCTCGATACAAATGGCCTCAACCAAACGGCTGGTGTTGGGCCACTGCGCTGGACCCCCAGGATGTCCAATCAGACACCGTTTGACACTCTCCACACCCGGTGTGACTCCGGACCGCTTCGGTGCCTTAAAACGCCCATGAGTCAGCTGAGGCTGATGTCGAGGCTGATAGTTGATCCGCTGCTTGTCGAAATCAGAGAGCGCTGTCCACAACCGGATGGCCTCTGTCACCTGCAGGTCAGTAAGGTAAGGAGCCTCACGAAGACCCACCAGGTAACCCGCCAGATCCTGGACCTTGTCCCACCCAGCGATGCCATCGGGTCCAACGACTGCTCCCTAGTAAATGCAGATTAATGTTAATATATGTGGAATAAAACGACATTGAAATAAACAAAGCCCTTAAAGTGTCTTACCTGAGCCTCGTCGGAGAGACTGCTTCCAGGGTCGGATGGCTGTGACGTCACTGAAGGGGCAGGGGCAAGATGCTGTCCATCTCCACCAGATGATGTGGACGGCTCAGACAGTGATGCTGGGGACTGAGGCAGAGGCAAAGATGAAGGGCTGTTTCTGAGATCACGGCAGGGGTCATCCTCATACAGCACCGGAACTGTGATGTCCTCCATGATCTCTTCATCAAACCCCTCATCTTGCAGGTCCTGGTCATCAACTTCCTCGACCAGCCTGTCTTCCTCCTCTGGGTTCTGGAGCACTGGAGTCAGGGTTTTGCCAGTCTGGCTGTAAAGGTACTCCATTCCCAGCAATTCACCTACAAGAATAAAGTGGAAAAAAAGGAACTGTTCTTAATATTTTGTCTAGAACATTAAAGTCTAAATAGATAACTTGGTAGAACATTACAAAAAAACAAATGAAGGAATTTCTTGCCTGTATATGCTCCAGGAGGGCGATAGCGCTCATCCCAGGGCTTCCCGAAGACTGTTCGGCTAAGCCGGTCCACAGCCTCTCTCATTGCGCTGCCATATGACCGGATGGAGGATGCTCCTTTTATGGCGTCTTCCATACGGTCATCATTCCAACGCATCAAGCCCTCAAGAAGATAGGCCTGAAAATGTGCATCACTGGCACTGGTTCCTACAAGTTAAACAAACAAAAAAGGGTTTTATGTGTCACATATGTACAAGATATGTACTACACATGAGGTGCTACAAAGCTGGTTACATGTAGTAGAGTTATGGAATTACATTAGTGCTGGGCAACGATTAATCGCATCCAAAATAAATGTTTTTGTGTACATAATATGTGTGCATGTACTGTGTATATTTATTAAATATATTTATATATAATATAAATTATATGAATATAAATAGATACATATGTAAATATTTTCAAAATATACACTGTATGTGTGTGTCTTTTTATATACGTAATAAATATACACAGTACACACACATATATTATATAACAAAAACTTTTTTGACTGTGATTAACTACGGTTAATTGTTTTTTAATTACATTAAAAATTACTGTCATTATAACCAGAGTTACTAGCTTTGTCAATGCTTATGATACTGAACTGTAATATTACTGTAGAGTGTGACATTTATTAATGTGACATTACTTTAAAGTAAAGGAAACAGTTACAGTGCTTGTATTTTTTACAAAAAAATGAGTAATCCATATATGTAATACCTGGAATAAAACGGTTCAGGTGAAGGTGGAACGACTCCAAGGAGGTAGAGCCACGGGCACACCTGTAGCAGCACAGCTCCACACCGCTGTTCTTCAGTGTCCCTGTCTTTATGTAGAGCGGAAAGTTCTCTGGGTCTTGGATACACTGTACGTGTTTCCGCTGTTCTTTCCATATCTGCTGGATCTGTTCGTGGTCCAGCAGAGGAACTCCCAGAGTGTCCTTCCCGTCCGCACTGTCGAACAGATCAATCAGTGACCCGATCAATCTGGTGGTCTCCTCCACCCCCCTGGTCCTCCTTCGGCAGTGCAGTGCCAACTCCCTCCGGGAAATGCGAGCACTGACCGCCCTTTCAGAGACCTGGCCGGTTTTCTTTGCCGCCAGCTCGCCCTCCTTTGCCCGGCGAAGAGCAGCCACATCCTCTGCATCCCACTGAAAGATGCACGTGGACAGACGAGCCATGAAGATCCCGTAGAGCGGATGAGCCTCTGTCGTGACACCTGCAGCAAATCGCCGCATGAAATGCCAGATGTCGAGGCGCACTTCAAGCTCAATCCACTCTGAAAACATGATCTTCACCCGGGACTGGCCGTGCTGACTGCAGCAATCTCTGGCCACGTACATCACTTTTGGGGCTGCCTCTCCTGCGTCCCGGTAGCGTTTCATAAGGCCAGCTGCCATGGGGTCCAGTCCGTGTCCGTGGACTTGGCCGTGTTCGTTCCCCACATTTGTGCACCAGGCAGCTGTTCCGGCAGCAGCGCCGGCAAGTTTCTTGGAGACCTATTGGGAAAAATAAAAGAGTGAAAAACTGTGTTCATTATGTACTCACACATATCCATATCTGGCAACTTTCTGGATATGTACAGGGCTGTGATACCTTTTTTGTGGAGTCCATCTTGAGAACACAGCCTAACACAGATGTAATTTTGGCCTTGACCTCATGCAGTCGCCCCAGAACATCCCTGGCGTACACAGCTAGCAGCCACTTAGGTTTAGGCAGGGCAGGTAAAAGGGGAGGCTCAGCAAACACAGGAGGCTGCACAAGGGAGGACCTTGTGAATGGTTCGCAGGCAGTCAGGTACTGCAGAACGCGCTGTGTCCATGCCTCACTGTGTTACTCCATCAGCTTCTTGTAAAGCTGAGTCACACTGTTGCCCAGTGTCCTCTCCCTCATCATCCTCAGCACCCGGTTGTCACATGAGTATCTAAGGAAACAACAGTATAATCATGCAAAAATGCTTTGGTTGGTAAACAAAAAAAAAAATAACACAAATAAAAGCACCTAATAATGAATGATTGTCATTATGAATTACCTGTACGTAAGCAAAGCTGGAAACCGACTGCGGTGGCCCATATCCAGCTGTCCTAAGATGTCCTCGGACCATGCGGGATACTTCTTTTTGCAGCATTTGCACTCTAGATACTCAGTGGCAAGGTCATACCACCCGTCAATGTCCAAGACCTTGCGCACAGTGCGGTAAAGTCCTGCCGCTGTTAGTCCGTGCTTACCACAGTCTGGGCGAACGCAGACGAGAGGAAATAACCACATCTTCAGCGGCATCCATAAAAAAAGGGGCCGACAGAAGAAGAGGTCGGGTGAGGCGGGCGGCTGATTTTGAAGTAAAGGGGGCTGAGGAGGATACCACCAAAGCTTCAGCTGGGACACTAGTTCTGGCTTGCCGGTTCGCGGGTTGGCCTTAAATAGAGTGTTCCGGATCCACTCATGCTGGAAAGGTGGAAGATGATCTTTCCAGTGACTTGGAAGCTCAGCTGGTGGCTGATGATGCGGAAGATCTGGCGTTTTTGCCGTTTCGGCTGATGGAGACGGACCGGCACGGGTCTCTGAGTGAACAGTAACAAAAACAATATAAGGAGGACTGTTGCATTTGATAGTAAAACGTCATAGATGCAGCCCACAAACAGCCTGCGAAGTAGTAACTTTGGACAAGTGTTAACAATCACCATGATTATATTTAGGGATAACAGTGAAGAAATTGGTAGTAGTGTTAAGAAGCAAAGAACACAGTGTACACTTTATTGATATAAGGAATACATGGAATTAGCACTGTTCTTTGAGAATTAGGATCAGATGGACTCGGGTAAGGAAAATGAGGTGTGATGAATTTAGTGTAAAGTAATGATGCCCACAGACATGAAGCATGCACACAGATACAGTAAGGAAAAACTGTTCCTCTAATCATTAGAACAATGACTCTCCACCATCCTGTCTGCTCAGGGGGGCTAAAGAGTGAGTGAAAAGAGCAAGCGGTGTGAGAAAGTTATCCAGTGATTGTTTAACGACGGGAGAGTTTGGAAACACAAAAAAATACACCTTTGGACATCCTTAAGGTTTTGAAGAAGTGCATTCAAAGAATGCATCCCGCTTGAGGCATGATGTGACATAATTCTGTATTGTAAACAAAAAAATATTTAAAAATGTTGTTTTTCAAAAATAACGCTTCTCAGTGTGTTTTGACAAAACATTCTTATAATATTTGCATTTGTGTCATATGCCACACCTGTATTCAGCTGTGCTTCACATTGCGATGCAGCAAATACCAGCTCCTCATCATCATCTTCACCTTCAGTAGCGGGAACGGAAGTGCCTGAAGCACAAATCTTAGAACTATTACTGTGAACAATACATGGAGACAAACATATGTAAGATGGTGCTTACATACCAGTAGTGAAAAGCTGCCTTTGGGCCAAATGTTTGGCTGGGCGTTCTGCTGCTGGAGGAGGTAAAGTGGACTGCAGTAATGGATCTGGAAACAGCAAGTGGACAAGTTTGGCATAACGATACATGTAGAACTTCTGTAGGGAAAATTCAGTATTCACACTAGTACTCACAGGGTTTAACTGGTGACATGAGTTTTCTCGCCAGCTGTGAAGGAGACAAATGTTTGCCACGCGCCAACAGCGCTTTCACAGTGGCGGTCTGCTGGACACCAGCTCGGATGGCTGCGGGTGGAGGTGCAGAGGTACTGGAGGCTGCGGGTGGAGGTGCAGAGGCACTGGATGTTGCTGGTGGACGTGCAGGCTGACGTACACTGGCGCCCACAGCAGAACCCTGTCTTTTCAGGACATACGTCTTGAAAAGTGCCATGTTGGTGTTGGGCCTGGCATCTGCCTTGACCAGGTATCTGATGAGGGCTTGGGCCTCCTTGCACTGGTCCTCATAAACATCCCTCATGGACCGGCCCTGGAAGTCACCAAACTCCACCATCAAGCAGCCCTGGTCTCCAGTTGCCCGGGCTTCTGCTTGCATTTCCTGCTTCCTCTCATACTTCTCCACTTCTTCTGCCATCTCTCTGATATGAGAAGTGTACTGTAGGAAGAGCTGTTTATTTTCTGACAGGGGGGTTGTCTGCGCTGTCTCTTTGGAAATGCTGAGCACCAAATACACTGCGTACCCCAGAGAGTTTTCCAGGAGCCATCTAAATCTCTGGCCCTGGTACTTCCCAAACTGAAGTTTGCAGTGAGCCAGTACTAAAAACTGGTCACTGGGGTCTCCACCATTTGTGCTGACAAAAGTACTGGCCTCTGTCAGCACCTCCTCCTTGGGTTTGGCCCTTCCCGTCTCCACATTTTCAAGGCGCTTCGCCTCTTCCGAAGGCGCCATGAGGAGTCGGCTTGATGTTGCCGATTGGCGGCGAAAAAGCGGGTAAGCATACATTTTCTGAAATGAAAAACAGAAAGAGACTATGACTTCCAGCAGTTGGAAAGATGTCTTTACATTAAGTGTGTAATGATAGTTTAACAAGCTACATGTAAACCATGTTACTGTCGTAATAAACATGACCATAAACTGGCCTGATGATGAGTTTTCTACAGAGGACAGGAATCCCTGATATATTAAATATGTGAAGTCAAATATGAAGTCCGAAATGTTCTTCTAGTAACGATTCTAGGGGCCCAGGATTGCCAGGGGCCTCGGAGGAGGTTAGTAGTAGTATTACCAAATATAAGTAATATATAAGCAGAGCTGGATAGTAACTGATTACATGTAATCTGGATTACATAATCAGATTCCAAAAATTAAGTACCTGTAATTAGATTAAATTACATTTTAAAATACATGCAATCAGACTACAGTTGCTTTTTATGTATTATATGATTACATATTATTCACACAATAGCAGTAAATTGTTCATAATTGAAAGGTAATTCCTAATTCCTCTTTTCATCTTTTAATTTTATATTCTGAAATAGCCTACTGCTTATATACATTCAAACAGTCTTCCAGTTTTGTGGACATTCATACAAAGACCAGTCACTAGTCAGGTGACGACACAGCATTTGACCACTGATTTATAAAAATCATTTCAGTTTCAACATTGCATCAACTACTGATAAACACATTGATTTTTATTAGATTTTTTTTATTTGAATTTTTATTAGATTTTTTTATTTTTTTATTTGAATGATCACTCTTAATTATAATAATTATAATCATATTTTTTTTAAATATATTTTTTACTTTTTTTTTAAATAAATCTTTTAATGATTAAGTAACAAATTTGCATGTACACTGGTTCTCTGACGTTTACACGCAGGTAAACAAATACAATATTTCATTTCTCAGTGAGTTTTTTATTTTAATTGATTTTAAAATGATTTACTTTCATTTAATATTTGTTATGGTTTAAGTAATTATTAGTTTTTCATTAAATTTCCTGCATTTCCCTCACAGACATGTGTTTAATGCACTTACTGTAAGTTACACAGTTTAGTAATTAGCGGACCGTCGATGATTTTAAGATTTTACCATGGGAAAAGTTACAGGTTCACCGGTACTGAAGAAAACGTGTGCTCTACATGCTTGCTAGCTATATCGGCACGTTTTATTTTCCAAAAATATACACTATTTATGAACAAATAATGATATTCAATAATGAGATAAATCTTAGCCTTACCTGTCGTAAAGATGACAATAATAGCGGTCGGCGATTGGTCAAAAGTCAGCCACAGCGGAGAAACGCGATTGGTCCAAAGTAAGCCCCCGGAGCGAAACGCGATTGGTTAAAAGTAAGCCCCGGAGAGAAACGCGATTGGTTAAAAGTAAGCCCAAGGGAGAAACGCGATTGGTCAAAAGTAAGCCACAGGAGAAAACGCGATTGGCTCATGTGGGCTTACTTTGGGCTTACTTTGGCTCAATCGGTGGGATGCAGTTCCGGGTGCTCGTGTTCTCGATGTTTCTACGCAGATACTCGCAATCCTAAAGGACGACGAAAGCGTCGGCGCGGTCGTGTTGCATGATCTACAAGCTACGGAAGACGGAGATTCTAAAGAGGGACTTCAGAAGCCTGATCGAGACTGTATGCAGCACATCTCCCGCGACCAGGATCATCTGGTCAGGACCGCTTCCCACGTATCGACGTGGACACGAAAGGTTCAGTAGATTTTTTTGCTCTCAAAGAATGGTTATTGTCATGGTGTAAAGAACAGAACTGCTCTGTTAATAACTGGAATCTTTTTTGGGAACGTCCTAGGTTTTTCCCGTGCTGATGGTCTGCACCCCAGCAGAGTCGGAGCAGAACTCCTGACAACATCTCCAGGACGCTACGCTCCATATGACTAGTAAGCCAATCCTTGAATGATTGCTATGATGGCTTTTGTTCTGAATATTACTTGCGCTGTCAAATCTATAAATACTGTGTCTGTTCCTCGAATAGTGAGGTCAAAACATAAATGTAATGACTGGCGTAAGGTTGGCTTGTAGGGATGAGCGATATCTTATCGTTTGCGATATACCGGCAAAAAAAATTCCCCACGGTAAGAATTCGTCTCCCGCGATAATAACGATAAATTCTAGTTGTTGACATGTTTCTGTGTGCGACAGTGCAGAGTGACATGCTGAAGGCGGAAGTGAAACTAGTATATCGCTAAATAAGGAGCTCCGATCTAGAACTGGTTTGGTCAAAACTGTGCAGCTTGTCAAAAATCGGTCTGAGCCTTGAATAACGTTAACTCTACTAATAGCAAGTGCGCAATGCAGTTTTGCATGTGTATGAGCCTGTTTACAAACCTGTTGTCCAACAAAGATATTTACTGGCATGCTTTTTCTCCAAATTAAGTTCATAACATAGTCAAGTGTTTGAAATAACCTTGTGTGATCAGCCGTGGTTTCATATCACAAAATGAGGCTAAAATCATACTATTTTATAGCAAAGGCTATGTCGATTAGCATTGCATTATAAATATACTTAATCCTTATAAAAATACCCAAGATTGCTTGAAGAACACAGACAAACCATATATTGTAGCAATCGTATGTTTATTGTCTTCAAGTTTCCTCAGTTAAAATTCCTCTGTCTGCATTTTATTCAGCTAAAGCGATAACTGGATTATAGATTCCTGAAGCGTAGTCAGTACTACTACTTCTACTATAAAGCATATGTGGAGTTTTTGCGCAAGGGCGCCCTCCGGCTTTCGAATCAGAAATAGCTTTATTGGCCAAGTGTGTTTCACACACAAGGACTTTGTCTTAATGTTAGGAGTTTCCAGTACAGAAAGTACAAACAATTTCATTCACATTCCAGTGTATTAAACAGTCATTACATTACGTGTGTACTCAGTAAGGCTCGCAACACCCTATTTGGGGTAAAAACAGGAAAGATAATACTTTTCTCTAAAGAAACACGATTTCCCTCAATTATCGTCATCGATATCGTTATTGCAATAAATACCATAAATTATCATGATAAATTTTTAAGCCCATATCGCCCATCCCTATTGGCTTGACGTTGGTTATTCACAAATTTAGAGACCGTCAAGTGAGCCGCCATCTGCGAACACCCGGTCAAGTGAGCCGCCATCTGGATTCCGCTGCACGTCTATTAGTGGAATTACGGTACGGAGACACGAAGCACCCAAAAAAGCTGACGAACAACTATATTTCAGCGGTTAAAAATTAAATGTGCTCGAAAACAGGGAAAGAGTATTTACACAACGTATTTATATCGTACATTTTAGAAGATACCGTTATATTACATTCAAATAAATTATGCTGTGGAGTTTTCTGGAAAAATGAAGTCTGTTAAAATACATTCTAACACTTAATATTTGCTCCTTTTTTCTACATGCATTATTAAAATTTCTTTAGAGTTACCAGGAACATTTCAATAAATCCTTTTTCTGAACAAGCATGTCTCTATCTGTGTTCACAATATTTTAGTGTAGAATTTGACAGAAAATGAATGGCTGTATGTCACAATGCATTATATAGCACTGATCAGTTTTTCACATTTATACAAGCATTATTCAAATTCCTTCACAGTTTACAGCAAGATTTCTATTCATACTTCAGAAAATGAAAATGAATGGCAAAATCTTACACATTGCATTATATAGCATATATATTCTTATACTTTTATATATTGTTCAGACTTCTCGGCACCGATAGCCTTGTAGGCAGCGCGCCAACATACAGCGCTGCCTACAAGGCTATACTGTGACATTGCACTGACCACTCTTTCACATTTATACAGGCATTATTTAAATTCCTTCAAAGTTTACAGCAAGATTTCTATTTATACTTCTTCAGAATGGCCAAGACTCTGTCTGTGTCAAGTTTCACGAGATTTTAGGGCAAGATTTGTACAGAAAATGAACGGCAAAGTCTGTCACAATGCATTATATAGCACTGACCATTCTTTCACATTGTATACAGGCATTATTTAAATTCCTTATATTACATTTACATTTAGTCATTTAGCAGACGCTTTTATCCAAAGTGTCACAAATGGGGACAATGGAAGCAATCAAAATCAACAAAAGATCAATGATATGTAAGTGCTATGACAAGTCTCAGTTAGCCTAACATAGTACATATAGCAAGGTTTTATTTTTTTTTTAAATTATATAAAAAAATAAAAATAAAAGAGATAGAATAGAAAAGGAATAGAGCAGGCTAATATTAGAGGCATGTTTTACTTTGCTTTTTGTTAATTGTATAATTAATAAAAAGAAAACGGATAGAATACAAAAGGAATAGAGAAGATAGTAAGCTAGAGTTTTTTGTACGAAAACGAGCAGTTAGTAAATTGTATTTAGATACAGTGCTGTTTAAAAAGTTTGTGAACACAGAACACAGATAGAGACTTGGTTGTTCAGAAAAATAATTTATTGAAATGTTCATGGTAACTCTAAAGAAATTTTAATAATGCATGTAGAAAAAAGGAGCAAAAAGTGTTAGAATGTATTTTAACAGACTTTATTTTTCCAGAAAACTCCACAGTATAATTTATTTGAATGTAATATAACTGTATCTTCTATAATGTACAATATAAATACGTTTTGTAAATACTCTTTCCCTTTTTTCGAGCACATTTAATTTTTAACCGCTGAAATATAGTTGTTCGTCAGCTTTTTTGGGCACTTCGTGTCTCCGTACCATAATTCCACTAATAGACATGCAGCAGCAAAGGAGAAGGAAAGCAGAAGGAAAGAAGGGGAAGAAGGGGGAATGAGGAAAAAGAGAGAAAAATTGAGAAACTGAGAAAAATGAAGTGAAATGAGAGTTGATATTGACTGCACTTCAGAAGCTACAAGACACATATTTTATATTATTGGTTTAAGAAATACGTCCATAGATAACTCTTTGCTGTAGTATTGCATGGGGCGCTGTGGATCCAAACGTTGCCGGGTTCGTTCCCCGACTGGAGCAGGCATCTCTAACCAAAAACTCTAATAGAAATATTACGAATCATTTAATTAATCACTTATTAATTGATACAAATAGAATAGTGGCTTATTATGAATGTCATACAGTCAAATACTGTATGTGTACTTACTGTACATAAATTAACATACTTGTGTAAAAAATATATAGATAATTAACTTAATTTACATAGCAATGCAAGAAACTTTTCTATCAATTAGTTGCACTAGCGGACACCTATACATGTTTTGTTTTGACTAAAATGTATAAAAAGGTATTACTATATTCAAATGTATTGTAGGTATGTATGTATGTGTGTGTGTGTGTGTGTGTGTGTGTCCCTGTGGCCTGCAGTCCCCACAATGTAAAAAAAATGACAAACCAATCTATTTCTTATCTGCCCTCTTCCTCTGCATCTCCTCCATCCACTGGTCAAGTGGAATACCAGCATTTTGGGGACAGTATATGTACCCATAATACTGGCTGTGGCCACTTTCTTTGTTGCGGGCTGTTGACACAGACTGCATTTATTTTTGTCAACTTTCCGATTGTAAGGCCTTTGGGCAGGTGGTGGGGAGGAAAGGGGGCAGCAGGAGCACTTTGCTTGGATGCATTGACTGGTGGGGTCAAAAACACATACACAAGTGGGTCACTGGCAGGGGTGGGGCTGGAGACAGCAGGCAAAGGGGCAGAGGTAGGTGGAGATGCCTGCTGAGGGAACAATTGCCTCTGAGCTGGCAACCTTGGGCAGACAGACTGCAGAGTATGGGTTTGCTGGGCCGGAGCGGCAGACTTCCTCTTGACCACTGCTTGTCCTGCTGTACTTTGAGGCAAGTGGTACTGATGTTGAGGGCCAGGCTGTGGTGGTGCAGCAGTGGGGCTTACCTGTACTGGTGGGAGAGGTACAGGAGCAACAAGAATGGAGGCAGGCAAGTTGACCCCTTGCAGTAGAATATTACATTCCTGTCTCTTCAGTCGTTTGTTGTGCCACTGAATGAGAGTTGTTTGATTAACATCAAACAACTGCAGAGTAGAGCTCTGCATGACTGCACCATTACCCAGGACCAGCTGTCTGATCTTGCTGTAGTCTCTGAAAATTAGAGTCCATCTAGTCATTGCATATTTACCCTGTTTTTTTTTTACTTTTATGGATGTCACAGAGTTTTACAAAAATGCACTTTACAAGACGACAGCAGTCTGGCCACTGGGCAGGGGATCCTGTCGATCCTAGGACGCAACGTGTCATGCTCTCCACACCTGGAGTAAATTCAGGTTTCGTTTTCGAGCACCTGAAGCATCCAGTTGTCAGACGCGACTGGTGCCGTGCAGAGTACGCCACACACTGCTGGTCGTATGGTAGAAGATTCTGCCACAGAGCTATGATGGTACTGGCCTGCTGGGAGTTAAGTTTTTGTCCTGTTTCATTGCTCAGTCCCACCAAGTACTCTGCCAGGCTGTCCACTCTGTCCATCCCTGGGATACAGTGCTCATCCACAGCCTGGTAAATACATGAATATATAAAAATAAAATAAAAACAATGTCACAGGCAGAAAAATAGCACATCTTTCGCACTGTTTGTGTTAAAAAAAAAAACAAAAAAAAACTTACTAGCTGTTGCTGTGGTGCTGCTGGAGTCATGACAGGTGGCCCAGAGGGACTTGTAGTTGGAGTAGTGGCAAGAGAGGCTGAGACAATGGAAATGTAAGGAGAAGCAGAGGCTAGGCTGGTGGGGACAGCTGTTGGGCCAGAGGGTGCAGTGGTGTGCTCATTTGCAACCTGTTAAATGTAATAATAAAAAAATAATAACACTAATGAAATGAACATCAAAATAATACAACTACAAGCAAGACAATGACACCACTGATACAACGTCACAAAAGACTTGCAAGTTGTTGTGCTGCAGGGGTGACAGGTGATGGCGGTAAGGAGGGACTAGTCAAGTCAAATCAAGTCACTTTTATTTATATACCGCCTTTAACAATACAGAATTGTGACAAAGTGGCTGTACAGTATTAAATAGGAAATAGTACATCAATAATGCAAAAGGGCAACAATAAACACTCAATTTTCAGGTAAAGGCAGTTAATCAAATACAATAAAATAAAATATAATATCGTGTGAAGAAAAAGTGTCCCCAACTAAGCAAGCCAGAAGCGACAGTGGCAAGGAACCAAAACTCCATCGGTGACAAATAGAGAAGAAAACCTCCTCTGGCCAGACGCAGAGGACTCATCTGGTTCCTAACTGATGGTTCCCGTGGTCTTGTGCCGACGGCCGTCTAGGCGATGAGGTCTTCATTGGGGATCCGTCTCTGGAGCTCATCTAGTCGATGTGGTCTCCGCTGACATTCAGGGCTGTAGAGGTCGTCTCTAGGTGCTGATCCACCGTCTGGGCTGGGTATGGACTGGATCCGGGGGACTGCAGTGACCATCTGATCTGGATACGGACTGGATCTGGTGGTTAAGGTGACCTCGGAATAAGAAAGAAACAGACTAATATTAGCGTAGATGCCATTCTTCTGACGATGCACTGAGTACATCGGGTGTTATGGGAAGTGTTCCCGGTTCCGGTTGACCTAATTAATGCAGCCTAACAATCCTTTAACAGATTTGAATTATAGGAATATGTTGATGTGTTATGTGTAAGCAAGGTTAAAGAGATGGGTCTTTAATCTAGATTTAAACTGACAGAGTGTGTCTGTGTACCGAACAGTGTTGGGTAGATTGTTCCAGAGTTTGGGTGCTAGATAAGAAAATGATCTGCCGCCCGCGGTTGATTTTGATATTCTGGGTATTATCAAATTGCCGGAGTTTTGAGAACGCAGCGGACGTGAGGGACTATAATGTGATAAGAGCTCGCTCAGGTACCGAGGAGCTAAACCATTATAAGTATAAGGGCGTTATAAGTAATTAGCAAGATTTTAAAATCTATATGATGTTTAATAGGGAGCCAGTGCAGTGTTGACAGAACCGGGCTAATATGATCATACTTTTTGGTTCTAGTAAGAACTCTAGCTGCTGCATTTTGGACCAGCTGGAGTTTGTTTATTAAGCGAGCAGAACAACCACCCATTAAAGCATTACAATAATCCAATCTTGAGGTCATAAACGCATGAATTAATGTTTCAGAATTTGACATTTAGAGCATAGGTCGTAATTTAGATATATTTTTGAGATGGAAAAATGCAGTAATACTCTTTTAAAAACACATTTTTATCAAATGGATTTTAATTAGAGCTTATTTTTTGTATTATGCTTTTATTCATTTATGTGTTCTTCAGATTTCTGTTAATTGTCTTTCATCTCTATCTATTTCATGATTGCATTGTGTGTTTTTTTTGTAATTTGAAAATGTGTTTTTAAAAAGTGATATACAAATACATTTTATAATTTTTATTATACAATAATGATGATTATTATTATTATTATTATTATTATTATTATTATTATTATTATTATTTCACAACAATAATAATTATTATAATACAGTTAAAGTCTAAATGATCCGGAGCAACTGGGAAATCCACTGACACAGTATGATAAAAAAAAAAAAAGGCATAATTACCAGTTGTTGCTCAAGTGCATCTGTAGTGATATAAGATGCTGAAGGTCCAGCAGTGGTCTGGAGAGAGGAGGGGGTTGGAATGACGGCTGAGCTGGTGGTGGCAGGTGATGGGTCTAGTAACCCAGCGGTTGGGTCCAAACTAGAATCTTCAAAGCCCTCATCTTCCAAATCTTCCTCTGTGCCTACATCTTCTAGCATCTGCTCAGTCTCCTCTGAGACATCCTGCAAGGCCCTACCTGTCTGGCGGTATAGGTAATCTATACCTATTAGCTCCCCTGGGACAGACAAGAAAATAGAATAGAAATTTAGAAAATTTACTTTTTTTTTTTTTTTTTGAAAATTCATAAAAAGATCATTCTATTTTATGGATATAGAAAATAATCTCCTGATATAAAGCTGAAACTAACCAGTGTAAACAGCAGGTGGCTGAAAAGAGGGGACAAGCTTCCTTCCAAGCACCTTGACACTGTAGTTGTTGACACAGTGAACAAGGTCACCTGAGTAGCTGAGCAGTGATAGAGGCCTGACTGCCAGAGATGCAGCTTCACGGTCCTGGTTCCATCTGTTAAGGCCTTCCAGGAGGTACAGCTGGAAGTTCAGGCTGTTGGCACTGGTTCCTTAAGATAGTACAAATATGATCAGTATTGTTACGTTGCGTTGTTGTGTTTGGTTCTTTGACAGACTGTGTCTGTTGTTTCAGGATAATAAATAAATAATTAATAACAATAACGATACTACTACTACTAGTAGTACTACTACTAATAATGATGATAAAATGTTTAACTGCAAATAAGTAATTTTGCTGATAAATAAAAAGTGATTTATACTGACCTGGAATGAACCTGTTGCAAGTGGAACGATTCAAGTGATGTGGATCCTCTTGCACATCTGTAGTTTG
Organism: Cirrhinus mrigala; assembly: GCA_036247105.1. Classification (NCBI taxonomy): domain Eukaryota; kingdom Metazoa; phylum Chordata; class Actinopteri; order Cypriniformes; family Cyprinidae; genus Cirrhinus; species Cirrhinus mrigala. The sequence continues at coordinate 24,818,744 of CM070024.1, forward strand.
GTAAGACAATGCCCTCCTTGGTAGTGGTGTCAGTTACAGTGTACAGGAGGACACCTGGTTCATCCTGAATGCACTTCACATGCTTCCCCTGGATTTGCCAGATGTGCTGCATTCTCTCGTGGTCCAAGAGAGGGACACCAAGATAGTCTCTGCCCTTTACGCCTATGAGCTCATTAAGAAGCTGTTCAATCGTTATGATCGTCTAATTCTCCTCTCTTGTCCGCCTTCTGCAGTGCAACGCCAGTTCCTCCTTGGTGATCTGCTGGTCTACCAGTTTTTCAGTGATCCCAGGAAGACGTTCTTGTTTCAGTTGTTCCCTCTTAGCTTGACGCAGCAAGACAACATCTCCACTGTCCCACTCAAAAATGCAGCTTGACAGTCTGGACATGAAAATAGGGTAAAGAGGATGTGCATCCTTTCTACACCCAGATGCCAGTCGCCACGTGAAGTGGTATATGTCAAGCTTTACAACCAGGTCTGGCCAACCACCAAATCTTTGTTTTAGTTTTGACTGTGCTGTGCCCGCCCGTCAACATAGAGAAGCTGAGGAGGAGCCACACCAGCATTGCTGTACCTGCGGATGAGATCAGCAGCCATGGTGTCAAGAGCAGGACCCTCCTGAGCAGTTAGGACACTGATCAGGATTTGGCCCACCTCATTGCTAACAGATGTAAGCCACAAGGAGGTCCCCTCGGCAAAGCCTGATAGCTTCTTGGTGATCTGTGATCACACAGAAAAGACAGTAAGTGCCTAAAGCCCAAATAAACTGTTTATTTTATTTGTAAAATACTGAAATAATACAGTTTTTGTAATATACAAAAACATTCATTATTTTTTTTATGTCTTTACTGCTAATGTTGTATTTTAGACTTTTGTTTGTGAGGTAGGATTTTACAGTGGTAAGAGTTAAAAATATTTACCTTTTTTGTGGAATCCATTTTTAATATATTGCCAAAGGTAGAGGTTATACTGGCTTTGATGTGGTCCAGCCTGCTTAAGATGTCTCGGTCATAAACAGCCAGCATCCACCGGTGGGAAGGAATAGCCACTGGCTCAGGAGGGTCTGGGAACTTGACAGGGAGCAGGCTTGGCTGGGCTACAAAGTCTGAGCATGCGCCAAGGTAGTGACAAACACGCTTAAGCCACTCCTCGCTGTGATTTTCCCTTACTTGCCTGACTAAGTGGCTGGGGCTATTACCCAAGGTCCTCTCCCTCAGAAAACGGATCCCCCGCATGTCACAAGCATATCTGTATAAGGAAACAAAATGAAAAAGAGTCCAAAAATGGCAAACATTTAAAATAAGCTAATTTATAGTGTGTTTGAATGACAAACGTTTGTGACACAGGGTAAATAATTTCAGTATACTCACGTTCGTGTCAGGATCAGTCAGAACTCCATTCTGTGTGCCAAATTCAGCTGGTCCAAGATGGTCTTGCTGGTGGAAATGTAACTTCTTTTACAACCAGCTGATCGGCACCAGAGAGTCTCCGTGATCATCAGGTAGTACCTATCAACATCCAAAACGTGGCGGGCTCTCTTGTGGGCTTCATAACCTGTGAGCTGTTTTCCACACACAGGACGGGACAGCCTGACCTTCCAAAGGTGATATGGCATCCACAAGAGAAGCCAGTGTGTGAAAAAATGCTCTGGAGTGGGGGCCTGATGATAAATGAGTGCTGGCTCTGGTGGATCATACCACAGCTTCAGGTCAGTGCGCAGCCGCTGGTTCTTCCACAGGGCCGATGAAATCCACTTCTGATCCTGAGGTGGCATGGTCCCCATCAGCTTTGCAGCCAGCCAGCCAGGCTCTGAACCAGGAGCAGTCTCCATGTCAGCAGCAGAGTGAGCTGAGTGACCAACCACAGATGGAGCAGCAGAGGTGGCAAAAAAAGAGGTGGCAGTGGGAGATCCGGAGGTCAGAAGAGGAGGAGGAGAGGAGGTACCAGAGGAGGAGGCGGCATCATATATATATATACATGATTGCAAGTCACTCACAAAGGATGCTTATTTGAAGTATCATTTTAAAGACAATCACTTAATTTAAGAGTTTCTCACAGCTCTAGCAGCTACTGATGGTGTTGAGGAAGTGGTTGTGGAAACAGGAGAGGGAGGAAGAGACAGAGGTGAGACAGTCTGAATGTACATCCTGGGACTGCGGGCAGGCGATGGTGTCCTTCTTGTCATGGCACTTGTGACAGTGCTGGACATAGCAGAAGAATCGGAAGTGCAACTGATGGGCTGAGAGAATATAACCACAGTTTACAACATTATATATAATGTTAATCTGTCCTTATTAGGAATAACATTAATGACAACATAATTTCAACATATCTTTATGGAATGAAAATAACAGTAGCCTAACAAGCGAACCCAGGCATAACAAGAATAAAAATGCATAATATACAACTGTATTATATGATTGATTATATGATTGTAAAATCTTTACATTACCTTGGTTGCATGCTTCCTGCCCAAATTTAAGTTTGGCTTTAAAGCAGCACCCTGAGACCCACCGAACCGTGGCTTTATAAACTAAAAAAAAGTTTTTTAAAAAAGTCATATTAAGAGGAGCCTTGTAAATTAAAATGCATATATTTAAAACGCTAAAAATGTATATATCAGTATCAGTAAATCCTCATTGCTTACTGATGCCATAGTCAAAGTTGACTTGTGGGGTGTGAGTTGCCCAGGTGTTGCTCTCTGGCCAATCACCGTGGCCCGTTGCTGACTGCCCCGGTGTTGCTGTCTGGTCCAGTGTTGCGGCAAATGAGGCACAAGTGATGCAGATGAGGGACTTAGTGTCACTGAAGAGGACACTGACCCGGAAGGCTACAGGTTAAGAAAAAAGAAAATGAAATTTAATAACAGAGACTTTAATAACATTTTAATAACACCAACACTTCATCATTTTAGGAAACTTTTTTTTTTTTTTTTTTTTATACCTTTGTTTTATGGAATCCTCAACTACATGTCTGTGTCCCTCCAAACAAAGACATTTGTCCACTCTACTGCACTGGGCATTTGTCAATCTGTTATATTGTTTAACAGTGAATCATAAGAATGTGACCCCTTCCAATGACATAGCTTTATGTTTTAAGATTGTATACATATCATTTTATCTGAACTTACCTTCAGATACAGGTCATGCCACTTTCTCTTACGGGGTGCTGCCAGATCAGAAGCAGTAACCTAAGGATAACCAATGCATCATCTACAGTCCTCCGCTCTACCAGCTGAGCTATCGAAGGAAGAACATCCTTCCGCCCACAACAACGCTTCAGGAAACTCGGAAAGCTTCACCGCTTGAGCCTGTGGGGGGTGGAGGGGAATCAAGGCTGAAATGTAGCCAGTTCCTTTTCCAAGACCTCGTGGCGCAACGGTCGCGCGTCTGACGCCAGATCCGAAGGTTGCGTGTTCAAATCACGTCTGAGTTAGTTGATCTCTTCTTGACCTCAAGTCTGAGGTCTAATGTGAGAAGCAGCCCCAGCTTTGTGTACTGTGACAGTTTTGCATCTTGACCTGTTGCATTTTTATATCTTGCAATACAAACTCTGAAGAAACTGTGGAAACATCTGCATGCCAAATTCAAAAGGAAACTCTTTCGAGCCAGCAACCTAAGGATAACCAATGCATCATCTACAATCCTCCGTTCTACCAGCTGAGCTATCGAAGGAAGAACAACCTTCCACCCACAACAACGCTTCAGGAAACTCAGAAAGCTTTACCGCATCGAGCCTCACCGCTTGAGCCTGTAGGGGGTGGAGGGGAAACAAGGCTGCTTTTTGTTGTGAATATATGGAGGCGGCTTACTGAAGCAAAATACAGCCAGCTTCTTTTCCAGGACCTCGTGGCGCAACGGTAGCGCGTCTGATTCCAGATCAGAAGATTGCGTGTTCGAATCACGTCGGGGTCAGCCGATCTGTTCTTGACCTTCTGAGTATGAAGGATGATGTCATAAGTGTTCTTTCAGCCGTGGAATATGACTGATTTGCATAGTGTATCAAAGCACTTAAACTTGAAACACCAAAATAATGTTCTGCTATCTTGTGGTGCAACGGTAGAGTTTCTGGCTCCAAATGAAGTTGAGTTCAGACGGTCCTTTTTTGACCTCCTGAATATAAAGACTAACGCCAAGCGTGTTCCTTGAACACTATATATTTATTGATTTGCATTTTGTATACAGACAATGAAGCAATATACAGCATGCTTCTTCTCCAGGGCCTCGTGGCGCAACGGTAGCGCGTCTAACTCCAGATCAGAAGGTTGCGTGTTCAAATCACGTCGGGGTCAGTTAACCTCTTCTTGACCTCAAGTCTGATGTCTAATGTGAGAAGCAGCCCCGGCTTTGTGTACTGTGACAGTTTTGCGTCTTGACCTGTTGCATTTTAATATCTTGCAATACAAACTCTGAAGAAACTGTGGAAACATCTGGATGTCAAATTCAAAAGGAAACTCCTTCGAGCCAGCAACCTAAGGATAACCAATGCATCATCTACAGTCCTCCGCTCTACCAGCTGAGCTATCGAAGGAAGAACAACCTTCCGCCCACAACAACGCTCTAGGAAACTCAGAAAGCTTCACCGCATCGAGCCTCGCCGCTTGAGCCTGTGGGGGGTGGAGGGGAAACAAGGCTGCTTTTTGTTGTGAATATATGGAGGTAGCTTATATATATATATATATATACTCCAGATCAGGAGGTTGCGTGTTCAAATCACGTCGGGGTCAGTTGACCTCTTCTTGACCTCAAGTCTGATGTCTAATGTAAGAATCGTCCCTGTCTTTGTGTACTGTGACAGATTCGCACCTTGACCTATTTTTTTTTTTATATCTTACAATACAAACTCTGAAGAAATTGTGGAAACATCTGGATGCCAAATTCAAAATCAAACTCCTTTGAGCCGGAATGGAACCAGCGACCTGGCTCGATTGTGAAAAACAAGGCTGCTTTTTGTTGTGAATATATAGAGGTGGCTTAAGTACTCAAGTGTCCCTTGAGTACTATATATTTACTGGTTTGCATTTTGTATCAAAGCAATGAAGCACAATACGGCACTTTTCTTTCCAGGACCTCGTGGAACAACAGTAGCGCCTTTGACTCCAGATCAGAAACAGCGACCTAAGGATAACCAATGCATCATCTACAGTCCTCCGCTCTACCAGCTGAGCTATCGAAGGGAGAAGGACCTTCTGCCCACAACAACGCTCCAGGAACCTCAGAAAGCTTCACCGCTTCAAGCCTCACCGTTTGAGCCTGTGGGGGGTGGAGGGGAAACAAGGCTGCTTTTTGTTGTGGCTCAGACTTGTTTGTCAAGTCTGAGGTCTAATGTGAGAAGCAGCCCTGGCTTTGTGTACTGTGACAGTTTTGCATCTTGACCTGTTGCATTTTAATATCTTGCAATACAAACTCTGAAGAAACTGTGAAAACATCTGGATGCCAAATTCAAAAGGAAACTCCTTCGAGCCGGAATCGAACCAGCGACCTAAGGATAACCAACGCATCATCTATAGTCCTCCGCTCTACCAGCTGAGCTATCGAAGGGAGAAGGACCTTCCGCCCACAACAACGCTCCAGGAACCTCAGAAAGCTTCACTGCTTCAAGCCTCACCGTTTGAGCCTGTGGGGGGTGGAGGGGAAACAAGGCTGCTTTTTGTTGTGAATATATGGAGGCGGCTTACTGAAGCAAAATACAGCCAGCTTCTTTTCCAAGACCTCGTGGCGCAACGGTAGCGCGTCTGACTCCAGATCAGAAGGTTGCGTGTTCGAATCACGTCGGGGTCAGACGATCTGTTCTTGACATTCTGAGTATGAAGGCTGATGTCATAAATGTTCTTTCAGCTGTGAAATATGGCTGATTTGCATAGTGTATCAAAGCACTTAAGCTTAAAACACCAAAATAATGTTCCGCTATCTTGTGGTGCAACGGTAAAGTTTCTGGCTCCAAATCAAGTTGAGTTCAGACGGTCCGTTTTTGACCTCCTGAATATAAAGAATAACGCCAAGCGTGTTCCTTGAACACTATATATTTATTGATTTGCATTTTGTATACAGACAATGAAGCAATACACAGCACGCATCTTCTCCTG